>MU273894.1:0-19060 GCA_022160365.1 Vararia minispora EC-137 | reverse complement strand
TAAGAACTGAGCGAGGTTCTGCGGTTTAGGTGCAGAAGGGTGACGCTCGTGGTACTCAGCGATTGCTCCCTTTGCATTCTTGAGCTGGCTCATCGGGGTCCAGCGGTTCTCAGTGTCCGAGTAGCCGACGTAATGGACGAGGTAATTGAACCCTCGTCCGACTGGTCCTCCGTCAACGATCTCGACCTCCCATTCTTCCTCGTTATCGATCAGTTCAGGGGGAGGCTCGAGGTAGTTGGGTCCGTGGGTGTCGGTGTCGATGGCGGGTGTAAGGATCGAAGCGTGAAAGACGGGATGTATATGTTTCCACGTCTTCGGAATGTTGAGCCTGTATGTGAGTGGCCCCAAAACATCGACGATCGTAAACGGGCCCCATCGCTTGGCTCCGAGCTTGGCCTTGGGTTGTGTGGAGCGGATGTTCTTGCCTTCGAGGTACACCTTGTCGCCGGTTTTGAATGGAATGAAGGTTGCTTTTGAGTCGCCATGTTGATCGCGCATAACGTCTGCGGCCATTCGTAAACTTGCTTGGGCTTCTTCGCGGACTTCCCTCAGCCGTTCGAGGCGTTCGGTTAGGGTGGGGAAGTCGGACTTGGTGGCGATGTCTGGGTAAAAGCAAGGGGTGAAGCCATAGAGGAGTTCGAAAGGCGACTTGCCGGTGGCCGAGTGTATGCGTGAATTGTGAATGAACTGCGCGATGGGCAGCCAGTCCACCCAGTCGTCTTGCCAGTGATTGCAGAACGCCCGAAGGTATTGTTCAAGCTCTTAATTGAAGTGTTCCGTCTGCCCGTCGGTCTGTGGGTGATAGGCGGTGCTGAGCGTGGACTTGATGCCGAGTCGCTTCATCAACTCCTGTGTAGTGGCGCTCGCAAACTGAGGTCCTCGATCAGAGATAAGCTGCTCCATTAAACCGGTGTGGGGGAAGACGTAGCGCATAAACAAGTCACTAGACCCTAGGCTGTTGACCGTCTTGTTTGTTGGAGCCAGGTAGACCATTTTGTATCCTCGATTGACGTAGGCGGCGATGGCGTCAAATCCCTTACACTCCGGTAGGTCCGTGATGAAATCCGTAGTGAGGATTTGGAAGGGACGTTCTGGGATCGGGTTTGGAAGTAGGGGAATCGCCGGTTTATGCGTAAGATTCTTGGTTACCTGACATATGGCGCAGCCTTTGACGTAGTCTCGGATAAAGACGGACATACCGGGCCACCAGAAGTCCCTGGAGACAAGTTCTTGAGTGCGCTGGCGTCCTGGATGCCCGGCTCCTGGTGTGTCGTGGCAGAGACGTACAATGTCGCGTCGTAGCTCGGGGTTTGCTGGAACATAGACGCGACCACGATAGAGTGTGAAACCGTCTCGTTGTTTCCAATCACCAAGTGTGCGGTTCAGCGAGGAGGGTCCGTCCTTGGTGATTGTTGCCAAGGCCTGTAGGACTTCGTCATCGACTGTCTTGGTGGTCCGGATGCGCTCCCGGATGTCGTCGACGTTCGTCGGCTTCGCCATGCGTACGTGGAAAAGGACTTTTCCCTCGTTGTCCGAGTCGATGCCTTCGGCATGATCCGGTCGCCGGGATAGGCCGTCTGCATGGTTAGTGTTGCCGGGCTTATGATGGAGCTCGAAGTCGAAGCGCGATAGGTAGAGGGACCACCACGCTTGTCGGCGGTTGAGCTTCTGAGCCTGCGTAAAGTACTCCAGGTTCTTGTGGTTCGTCAGAATCTGTACCGTATGTCTGGCCCCTTCTAGGTGGTGTCGCCACGCCTCGAGTGCCCGGATGATCGCGAGGAGTTCCTTATCAAAGATGTCGTAGTTGCGTTCGGCCGGATTGAAGGATTTGGACAGGTACGCAACCGGGTGCCACTGTTCATCTTCACCCTGTTGGCTTAGAACAGCGCCGGTTGCGAAATCCGAGGCGTCGCATTCTATGCGAAATGGTTTGCTGTGGTCAGGCATGAGTAGGACAGGTGACGAGGTGAATGCAGCTTTAAGCCGCTCAAAGGCGGATTGACAGTCCTCCGACCAAAGCCAGGGAACGTCCTTCTTGGTTAGCTCGAATAGCGGATGTGCTATAGTGGAGAAGTCCTGGATGAAACGCCTGTAGAAGTTCGCGAACCCAAGGAAGGATTGTACTTCCTTAACCTTGGTGGGAACAGGCCATTCTTCAATACTGCCTAATTTTACCGGGTCCATCGCGACGTTGTCGTGTGAGACGACGAGACCTAGGAATTCGACTTCCGTCTGTTCGAAGAGACATTTCTCCGGTTTCAAATAAAGGTCGTTGTCTTGAAGCCGTTGAAGGACTCGCCGCATGATGTCGCGGTGCCGTTCGAGAGTGTCCGTGAATACTAGAATATCGTCCATATAGATGATGACTACACCTTCGGCTATGAGGTCCTTGAAGACTTCGTTCATCATGGCCTGGAAGGTTGCCGGCGAGTTCATTAGACCGAAGAACATCACGAGGGGTTTGAAGAGTCCACGGTTCGTTCGGAAGGTGGCCTTCCATTCGTCGCCTTCCTTGATGCGGATGTTCTCGTAACCCCAACGGACGTCAACCTTGGAGAAGATTCGTGCGCCCTTGAGCTTATCGACGATCTCGTTGATGAGCGGGAGTGGGTACGCGTTCTTGACGGTGCCGGAGTTTAGGTGCCTATAGTCTTGTACGGGTCGCAGACGTCCGTCCTTCTTTTTAACGAAGAAAAACGGACTCGCCATGGGCGACTTGGACGGTTGGATGTACTCTTTGGACAGTTGTTCGTTGAGAAAGGCGTCTAGTTCGGTCTGTTCGGACGGTGACAACGGATAGAGCTTGCACGGTTTGGGCATGAAGTCTTCCTTTAGGTCGATGGCGTGGTCCCAGACGCCTCGTTCCGGGAGGCGTTCGGAAGCGACTTTATCGAAGACTTTGGTGAAGTCGCGGTATTGCTCCGGAACCATTTCGTCGAACGTCTTGGTCTTCTGCTTGGCTAGGGCTGCCTCGGCCAACTGCTGTGACTTGGTGGAACCGGCGCGCACAGGAATGAACAACTCATCTGGGTCTTCGGTGTACTCTTCCGTGTACAGAATGACATTGTCATCTCCGACAGTGCAGGTAGCGATGTCTGGAACGACTCTCACCAATCGGAGACCTTCAAGCACCCAGGAGACCGAGATTGTCGGGTCCTTCGGCGTGGGTGGGGCGTCATCGGAGACTGGTTGGACAGGGGGTATCTGGTCGTGAGTTCCTGCGTCGGAGGCATCGTTGTCGAGGGTCGCGTGGCGGATGGGCGCGATGTCGTCCTCGTCGTCGATTTCTTCGCATGTAACTGGTGGCGGTTTCCGAGAGGTCGGTCGTTCTGTTTGCAGTTGCGTGACGGGCGGATCCGCGAGAAGGCAGTCGGGCGGGCATTGCATCATATCTATGCGATCCTGCTGCCAGTCGACTTCCGGGTTGTGTTTCCGTAGCCAGTCTGTCCCGAGAATGACGTTTTGGTCACCCAGGTTGGCAACGTACATTTCAACGTCTTCCTCGTGGTAGGAGCTGCCGTTATCCGAGTATATGCGTAGCCGTTAAGTGGTCGATTTACGCACCGGTCCCATTCCGTTGTCCGTCCCGTCTACGTTTTTGACGGGAATGGGTCGTGCTAGTGGTTTGGTCGTTAGCCGATGTGTTTTGACAAACTTGTCGTCGATTAAAATTCCTTCCGCCCCACTATCTTGCAGGGCAGAAACGTCGATTTGCTGGCCGGTTAATTTGCCGATGAACTTCCCTCGGAGCTTGATGGACGGGGTCTGCGCATTGCGAGTAGCGGAGACTTTGATTGACACAGACGGTTGCTCACGAGATAGTACACCGGTAAAGTCCTTATGCCAAGCCGAAAACGGGGTCCTACGCGACGACGTTGTGCGAGGACCGTCTAAAAATCCGCCGGGCCTAGCGCCTTGCTAGCCCGGTCCATCGCCCCTCCTCCCAGCGCCTTGATGCGCGCTACCAGGGCTTCTACTTCGTCGACGTCCTTCTCGACCTTGGCCACTCGCACTGCTGGCAGGGGGCCCTGTTCTTGCGTCAGAATACCGGCGGCGACACGCTCGGGGCAGTCGCGTATGACGTGCCCGATTTTGCGGCAGAAGAAGCAGCCACCGTTATTGCGCAGGTACTCGCGCTCCGGCTCGGTGAGCTTTCCGGGGCACCCGTTCCTGCCGCTCGTGACCGTCGCGATCTTGACTGGCCGCTTCTCCTGTGAGGCGGTGCCAGCGCCGTCGCTCGATCGTTTGGTGGAGGGCGTACCTTTGCCCCACGCTTGGTGTTCGACGCGCTCGCGCCGCCACATCTCATCCTTCTGCTTCGCCACCTCCTGGTAATCTCCCAGGGCGGCAATACGCAAGGGTTCGCTCGCATCGACCTTGCTGCGCAAGTTGGCATTCAGCCCCTTGCGATAGAAGCGGAGCGCCGCGCGCTCATTGTAACCGGCCCGTTTGACCGTCACGTTGAACCGTAGCGTGTAGTCCGCCGCAGTGTCCTTTCCTTGCTCGATTTCTTCGAGCTCCGCCTGGGCCTTAGTCTCCTCGTTGACCGGGGAGAACTGCGTGACGAACGTCTCGAGGACGCGCGTGAGCGACCACCTCGGCAAGAAGGTCCGGCTGAGGTGGTCTTCCATGACCTCCTCAAGGACGGACGCAGCCCACTTCTTGGACATGTCGCCGTCCATGTTCTGACAGAAATAGTTAATACGACTGAGATCTGTCTTGAAGGTTTTTGGGTTGCACATGAAGTGCATCATGCAGCGCGTGCGATAGTTGCGCGCGTCATCACGGTCATCCTTGAACGGCTTGGGGGTGCCGCCCATTTTACCGGCGTCGGTAACGGTTTCGGTTTCGTCCTCGGCGGGGTTGCTCTGACGCTCGAGCTCTTCAACCACCCGAGCGGTGCTCCGGGCGGCGGCGGTGGGTGCCGCAGGTCTAGCCTGCGGCCGTTCTTCTTCGATGCGCTCCGTGGGGCACGTGCTGGTCGGCCGGAACGCAGGTCCGGCGACGGACGTTGCTGGGGGTGTACCGACCATGACGGATTGGAGGCGGGTCGGCGGTCGAGTGGGTGGTCGGGTTGGCGGCTGTGATGGGTTAGATGCTCATGATTGAGCGCGAGAGACTGCCCGTGCAGCGCGCTCGAGTGTTTCAGCGGCGATGAAGTCGTGCCGGTGTAGGTATGAGTCCCCTAGATGAGGGTGCCGATTCCACCGGAAGATGGGGTGGAGGTCTCGGTTCCAGTACCAGACGACTTCGTGCTCGCCGGTGTAGGTTCGCGCGAAGAGGGACTGCCCGTTAGGTGCAAGTCGGAACCCTGTAGGAACGAGGTTGGCAGAGAAATCGGGGAAGTTTTCTTCCGCGACCGAGGTGGCTGAGACGTCTGAGTCTGGTGTTCCGGCACGATGTGCTACTGGAACGCGCTCGTCGTTGTCAAGGTCTGGGTCGGGTCTAGGTGTCGCGCGAGTGCTAGGCGCGGAAATGGTGGGCAACTGTTACGCACAAAATCGATCGATTTATTGACGCCTTCTTCAGGTCGTCGTGTGCTACAAGGTACGAATAATAGGGCAGGCTATCCTCCTTCTGCGATTCCCTCGTTTGTTCTCATCGAGGGCCTGTCAGATGGTGTCGAAGATCCCCCTGTTAGGAGGGCGCAACGAAAAGTCAGTGGTGCGGCGTAGACGGCGCTCTACGAGTGTGCGCCGCGGGCAGATGCGGAAGCTTGTGACGGTCGAGCCGTAGACGTGGAACACGTCAAGGACTTGAAAAATGAGGCATGGGCGTTGGAGCTCCGGGCTGTGGCTTTGCCGGGCTCGTACGTAGGCGTAGGCGGTTACGCAACGGGCGCTGTCGCGGTCGAAGGCAGTGCGTACGCGGACGTACGCATTGTTGAAGGACGCGGGGTCCTGGTGGATGCATCCGGCGGCGAACGCGGACTGATCGACGTCGGAGTAGTTTGAGAACAGTGTGATGGGGGCAGCCTCGATGTTGAGAAAGCCGAGATCCCAGTCGACTGTGACGCGTGCCACTAAGAGTGGGTGAGCGTGTGCAGGGCGGGGTAAGGGGAGCTCGTCCAAATGTCAGGACTTAGCGAGCAATAGCCCCCGGGCTGCACGGACTTAGTACAGCGAAGGTTTTGAGGTGGATGGAAGGAGAGAGAGAGAGAGGGGAGAGGGAGCGAGAGTGATAGATTGTGAGTCACTTGGTGGTACAAGTGGATGAGCTGAGGAAATACAAGGGAACGGGGAGTCCTTGTATACTAATACATGGTCCGTGCGCGAGATAGTTATGTAAGCGGAGGAATAATAAGACAGCGACTAAGCGTGAGTTATTGCCGAGGCGATGAGTAAGGCCGAGGCTGTGACTGATGCCTGTTAGTCGTTGTTGCTGATTGGAGTCCGGGCCGCTTATAGATATGCGCTGACAAGGCGCTTCTATGGGAGGCGCGCGCTTATCGTGAGGCGCGCGCTTGTTGAAGTGATGTGCGTCTATTGAGGCGCGCGTTCGGTGAGACGTCCGATGCATGCTAAGCCGATGTTAGGGTGTGTGCCGAGGTTATGGTGTGGCGCCGATAGGGTTGGTGAGGCGTCAAACCGTAACAGAATATACTTTAGGATAGATTGCATGCTGTTCATTTGCATAGTATAGGCAAAGAGGATGTTTCAAATCAGTAGGGGCAAAAGTGATAAACCATGAGGGAGCTCCCTGGCTACAAATTGTTGCCCATAGTTCATTTCTCATACACTGTTGATATACCCCAACAAAAAGTGCACCAGGTACCGCGGGAGGATGAGGAGGTCGTACCAGTGACCAGCGGGTAACCAGAAGGGCCGGGACGGCTATCGATGGGCAGCAGTCTGCGGGACCGAGGCGGGTAGCCGTCGGCCGAGTGCGCGCAACGCGATTCAAGAATGTACCACCAGTGTATCAGCAGTCAGTGGGCTAGGGAGAGTTCTCCACCTATGTAACAGCAGGGCCGGGTTTGGACGTGCGGGCAGAGTTCTGGCGCACCTGTATCAGCAGCGGGGAAGTCCCATGACGTGGGTAGAGTTCTAACGTGTCTGTACCACCAGTCTGGCGGCTGAGGGAATGGATAGGGTTAGGGTTGGCGGTGTCCTGTTAGGGGACGCGCGCGATTTAGAAGGAGTAACTTGTAACAGCAGTACCACCACTGCAGGAGTTCCTTGGTGCCCTGAATACACACCCCACAGCTACAGTTTTATTTCTAGCGTGTCGCTAGCCCATTCTGCTCTGTCTGTCCCATTCTGGGAGGTCTTGTGCGTTGCCTGGCCTGCCCATCGCTGCCGCGTAGTGGTACCGAGGGTACACTGCATTCTGTCTGCTTTCTGCCCCACTCATTCTCGTCTGCTTTTTCCTTTCCCACATCGTCCGACTTGAGGACCAGTCGATTTAATCCCCCACGCACTCGCTGAGCACGTCCCACCACTGGACAGGTCGTTGTGTGAGGTATTCCTCGCTTCACTCACCCCTTCCCCGGGACGTTACCGCTCGTCATCTGGAGCCCACCGCGAGGGGGCAATTGTACCATCCGCCTACACTCAAGTCCGACGACCCCTAGGGTCGTCCCGCTACACAACAACCTTCGAACTTGCGGCCCTCGCCATACAACACAGCGGGCTCACCGTCTTTATTCCTTCCGATTTCTTCTGCTGGTGTGCACCGTTCCGAAACCGCAGAACGTGCACCGCGTGTTTGTTTTGAGTCAGGTCCCGAGTCCTGGCACCCAATAAGCAGTCGGACCTGACAAGTGCCAATCGAAACCAGCCTCTGAGTTCCAGGAACCCATCCGACCATCGGCCTCGAGTATCGGCTGCCTCCCATTCGACACCAGAGCAGTCCGGCCCGAGGCGCGTTCCTTCTAATCGATTCAGTCCTGACTTGTACTGGCGAGAGACTTCTAAGTCGCATCAAGCACCGTTCTACCCACCTGTACCGCCGCCGGCCCCGAAAGCGCAACGCATCCGTCAAGCCTTATCGGTGGGACAGCCATCTAGACGACAGCCAGCACATACCCCATCGGAGGCCCCATTGGACTCCTCACCCTTACCATCTCTTACACCTAGTCCCGACCCAGAACGTAGCTGGGCTAGGTCTAACTCGTCACCTTCTTCATCGCGAAGCTCCGTTTCACCTTCAGTATCCCCTGTTCCAAGTCGCCGACAACCACGCGTCATGGCTAGTCGTCCGCCTCAACCTATACCCAACTCGTCCAACGCTTCGCAGTTCAACTACCCGGACGATGCGCCAGACTTCGACCGCTACTTGGAAGCGGTGGAGCTAGTTGCTGAGAATTGTGCAGTCGCCACAGTCGCGGGACGGGTCCAACTCGTCTTGCGCTATGCGAACCGTGCAGCCGGCGATCTCATTAGGGTCCGTCCCCTCATTACGCATGCTTTGGAGCCGCCGGTCGCCGCAGCGGGACAAGCCGCTATCGCCGCGCTGACCTGGGAGGACATCAAGAAGGACCTTTTGTCGCTCTTTCCACGTCTCAAGTCGTCCGCTATGGTCACGGTCAACAACCTGACCGACTGGTGCCAGCAGTTCCACTCCCTGCCAGCACCCACCGAGGTCGACTTCGCGGCGTTCGACTGCCATTTCAATCAGTACTTTGTCATCCTCCAACGGCGCGGCCTGATGTCCGAAGAAGAAGCCAGGCGCTGCTATAGTGAGGCCGTGTCCCGGTTACTCGTACAAATCAAGGACAGGATCCAGGTCCTGTTCCCGAACGCTGGGACGGACCACCAGTGGACGCGCGACGAAATCAAGGTGGCCATATGGGACTTCTACCGTAATCCCAGCCAGTTTGCGCGTTTCGGCCTCGATGTCCCACTAGCGACCGCTACGGTGCCCAGTTATGGATCGACGAGCGCCCCCTTCCCATCGTTCGGCTTCCAACAGACGCCCAACCTGTACCTCGGATACGGCCAGGCGACAGCGCTCCAGCCTCCTGCATCTCAAGAAGTAACTGTCCCACAATCGCTGTGGGCTATGGCGTCGCAATTCGTCCCCACCCTCCCGTCGCAAACTATTCCGGCATCCTGGCAGCCAACTGCCACACAGGCCAGTAACGTGCCACCTCCTACGTCACACCAGGACCTGGCAGCGGCAGTAGCACGAGTCAAGGCCGAGCCAGGGGGAGATTCAGACACGGTCTGGATCCTGGTGGAGGCTGTTTGAGTGCTTCTGAGCGACCAGTCCCAGTACCGTGGTTCCACGAGTCCTGGTCCCCGCTACTCGCAGTCATACGCTCAAGACGGGAGTGGCACCAGTGCGGAACAAGGAGGCCAAGGACAGCAGAGGCCACGCTCACCCGGCCCGCCGCCGGGCGGGTGTCACTACTGTAAAGGCCCGCACATGCAGGTCGACTGTCCTGACTGGCAGCAGGACATGCAGCAAGGCCTCATCGCGATCAGCGATACAGGTCGTACCACGTTGTCGAATGGGGAAGCACCGCCCGCTTGGATCCTTCCGGAAGGCTCCAGCATGCGCGACAGGATCCGTCACTACCACAGCTCGCGCCCGAACCGGATGCTCCATGGCCCGCCGGCCACCGACCCGACACAACGTGCCGAGTCCACTACCAACTCGCTGCCGAAAGTGCCGTCTCACTTCGTGTGGGCGGAAGAGCATGACCTAGCGGAAGAAGAACGAGTCGTCGTAGCGCCCTCTTATACGCACTTTCTCGTCGGGGGTAGGGGGTACGTACCGTTCCTGAACCCGGAGTCCAAGTGGGTACGGTCGTCTGAGGCGGCGCAACACGCCGCCAGCGTACGACATCGCCAAGCTTCGTCAGATCTGGAAGCTGATCCAAGAGGACATGGTCGAGGCCATGAGGTGCTGGTGGCCCCTGATCCCGTTACCCTGTCCGTGCTGTCATTGCTCGCTAGAGCGGACGGAGGAGGCGGAAGAGGGGTGGAGACCATTAGTACGGGAGGAGCGCAGTACATCTCCCGAGCCGAGTACGCCCAAGTGATCGCGAAGGAGGGCGTGCAAATGGGCGTGACTCCGGAGGTGTATGCGCACGCGTTCCACAACAAGATGACCGACAAGCCGCGGGGCACCTTCGACGGAGTGGAGCTTCCCAGCAGTCAGAACTGGTCCGCGGCCGCCAGGGCGGCCTCCCATGAAGTGCCGGAGCAACTGTTCCGCGACGCGAACTATGGTCTGCCATGTCCATCGACGATGGCCGGTAGCGGGACATCCGGCGGAGCTCACGAAGCGGTGGGAGGGTCCGGCCATGGTGTGAAGACGGGTCCGCCGCGAGGAACGCCGAGATGCAACACCGCCCCGTTAGCCGACGCAGAAGCTGCGCCGCTCCTGTACGGCCAAGTCCTGGACACGCCAGTGACCATCAAGATGAGCCAGCTCTTGGCGGTCGCGCCCGACATCCGTACGCAGTTCCGAGAGGGCACGACTCCTCGTCGACCGAACCCCGAGCTGGCGGAGGCTGGCCCTGCCTCAGCCGTAGTGTCCCACTACACGTCGTTAAACGACGTGCCGGACGAACGCAACGACTATGCGGGGTATGCGCAGTCGTTTATGCTGGTAGCCCTCAACCACGTCGAGAGGCCACGGGAAGGTGCCTTGGTCTGCTCCGAGCTAGCCAGTCGAGTGTACGCGCAACAGGAACGTATACCAGTTTATGTCCAACAGGAGGGCATCAAGGTCACACCGGCCATTCAAAAGCTGCGTGCCGTGCTCGGCGTGATCAATAATCGCTTCGAGGTCGAGTGCATCTGCGATCTCAGGTCCTCAATCATCTCCATGAACCATAAGCTGGCGCGCCAGATACCTATCAAGTGGAACCCAGACCAGCGCATAATCATGCAGAGCACTAACGGGACAGACAACGGGATGATCGGCGTCAGCCAGAATGTCCACCTGCAGATCGGTGGTCTGACGTTCCTCGTCCAAATCCACATCATAGACGATGCGCCGTACGATCTCTTGCTGGGCCGTCTGTTCTATGTGCTAGTTAGCGGGACGACGTGCACCTACCTGTCCAATGAGGAGGAGATTACAATAACCTGTCCCAACTTGGGACAGCGGGTCACTATCGGTACACACGAGGCATTTGGTCGCAAGGTGGCTAGGCGTGACGAGCACGAGGAGGAGGTCAAGGGAGAAGTGGAAGGCGTGGGTTTTCGCCAGGAGTGGGACTGAGCGACGTGCTCAGTCCCACACAAGACGGCAAACAGCTCGTCCTAGTGGTGGACTGGACTAGTGCGGCAGCGGGACCGGTCGTCCGACGGTACAGATCGTGGGACGCTCACGAAGACCTACCGACCGCCTACCTATTGGCCTGCGACTATGACGAGCTCCAAAAGGACTGCAAGAGACTGTCCCCAAGATACCCTGTTTCGGATTTCTCGCTTTCGTTGTTGCACTCTGTCTGTACTTCTAATGTCATCCCATTGCATCCTGCCCTGAAGAGGCGCGCAACCGCCGGTAGCAGGACATGGGGCCGTTCAACCGGCCCCATTATATCCAAACAAGTTTCCTTTAACAAAACGGTGCTGGTCCAGGAGTTCTGCGACAAAGAGCTAGCGCCGAGCGACCACGAGGAGCTCGCGCCCGAGTCCCACCCCCCGTCCGGCTATCGGACGGACAGCCAGATGCGGGAGGGCCCACTGTACTACCACGCTCCCCTTCGTACGACTACTACGGATCAGAGAGAGCAACGGTGTCGGGTGTCATCCCCTATCGACCCTTATGCGCACTGTCTGGCGACCCGTCATGCGTAGTGGCCGCAGTATCGGGACCCGGGACCGCAGTATTCGCCAGCAAGTACAAACCCGTAGTGCGCAAGGCCCGTCCTATTCTACAAGAAATGCCGCCAGAGTTCCGGATCGAGAGGCATATTAGGGGCGACCCGCTGTCCGACATGCCTGTGCTGTCCCCTAACCCGCCAGATTTCTGACCGACGGGACAGTACACAGAAGAGCAGATGCGCATCGTAGACACCAACCACCCCACTGGCTTTTTGCTCCCCGAGGAGCGCAAGCTGCTGCATCACTTCATGTGTCTGCAGAACGCGGGCTTCGCCAGCAATGATCTGGAGCAGGGCAAGTTCCGGGAGGACTTCTTTCCTCTGATCCGTATGCCTGTAGTACCACACAAGCCATGGGTCGAGAAGAACATGCGCATTCCGCCAGGCATCTATGATCAAGTGTGCCAGATTATCCAGTCCAAAATCAAAGTGGGCGTCTACGAGCCGTCCAACTCCTCGTACCGGGGACAGTGGTTCTGTGTTGCGAAGAAGGACGGGAAGAGTCTGCGGCTAGTATACAGCCTCGAGCCACTAAACAAAGTTGTTACGGTTTGACGCCTCACCGACCCTATTGACACCACACCATAACCTCAGCACACGCCCTAACATCGGCTCAGCACGCATCGAACGCCTCACCAAACGCGTGCCTCAATAGACGCACGTCACCTCGACAAGCGCGCGCCTCGCAATAAGCGTGCACCTCCCATAGAAGCGCCTTGTCAGCGCATATCTATAAGCGGCCCAGACTCCAGTCAGCAACAATGACTAACAGGCATCAGTCACAGCCTCGACCTTATTCATCACCTCGGCGATGACTCATGCTTAGTCACCACCTTATTGTTCCTCCACTTACATAACTATCTCGCGCACGGACCATGTATCAGTATATAAGGACTCCCTGTCTCCCTGTATTCCCTCAGCTCGTCCACTTGTCCTACCAAGTGACTCACAATCTACCGCTCTTCCTTCTCTCTCTTCCCTTCGTCCGCCTCAAACCTCCCTTGTCACTAAGTCCGTGCAGCCCGGGGGCTCTTGCTCACTAAGTTCTGACATTTGGACGAGCTCCCCTTACCCCGCTCTGCACACGCTCACCCACCCTTAGTGGCACGCGTCACCGTCGACTGGGACCTCGGTTTCCTTAACATCGAGGCCGCCCCCATCACCCCATTCACCAACTACTCGGACGTCGACCAGTCTGCGTTCGCAGCCGGACGCGTCCGCCAAGACTCCGCATCCTTCAACAACATGTATGTTCGCGTACGCTCCGTCTTCGACCGCGACAGCGCCCGTCGCGTAACCGCCTACGCCTACGTGCAAGCCCGGCAGAGCCATAGCCCGGAGCTTCAGCGACCGCACCTGATCTTCCAAGTCCTCAACGTGTTCCACATCTACGGATCAACCACCACCAGCTTCCGCATTCGCCCGCGGCGCGCACTTGTAGAGCGACGCCTATGCCGCACCACCGACTTTTTGCTGCGCCCTCCAAGTAGGGGAATCTTTGGCAGTATCCGCAAAGTGCTCGACGAAAACGAACGAGGATGCCGAGGGAGGAGAATCTCGAGGCCAACGTTTAGTATTTCGTAGCGTACAGACGACCTGAAGAAGGCGTTACACAAATTCGATTGTTTTGAACCCCACGTGCGTAATCGCCCACCATTTCAGCGCCTAGTACTCGCGGGACACCTAGACCCGACCCCGACTTCGACAACGACGAACGTGTCCCTGAGGCACACTGCGCCGGAACCCCAGACTCCGACCTCTCGCATACCTCGGTCGACGAAGAAAACTTTCCCATCTTTACTGCAGATCTCGTTCCTGCAGGATTTCGACTCGTGCCCGGCGGACAGTATCTCACCGCGCGAACCCACACCGGCGAGTACGACGTCCTCTGGTACTGGACACGTGACCTCCGCCCAGTTTTTAAGTGGCTCGATCACCCTCACCTAGGAGACACATACCTACATAGGCACGACTTCATCGCGGCCGAGACCCTTGAACGCGCCGCACAAGCCCTATCCTGCGCTCAGTCCCGCGCATCCAACCCTTCCCGACCACTGACAAGACCGCCAACCCGCCTCCGATCCGTCATGGTCGGCACACCCCCACCAACATCCGTCGCCGGACCAGCATTCTGGCCGGCGAGCACGCGCCCTGCAGAGCGCGTAGAAGAAGAACGGCCGCAAGCGAGACCTGCGGCACCCGCAGCCACCCGAAGCACCACTCGGGTGGTCGAAGAATTCGAACGGCAGAGCAACCCTGCCGAGGACGGCGAAAACAAGGCCGTCACAGACACTGGCAAGATGGGCGGCACTCCCAAGCCGTTCAAAGACGACTGCGACGACGCACGCAACTACCGCACACGTTGCATGATGCACTTCATGTGCAACCCGAAGACGTTTAAAACGGACCTAAGCTGTATTAACTTCTTCTGCCAGAACATGGACGGCGACATGTCCAAGAAGTGGGCCGCCTCCGTCCTCGAAGAGGTCATGGAAGACCAGCTAAGTCAAACCTTCCTACCACGATGGTCGCTCACGCGCGTCTTCGAGGTGTTCGTTGTGCAGTTCTCCCCCGTCGACGAGGAGACCAAGGCCCAGGCAGAGCTCGAAGAGATTGAGCAGGGCAAGGACACCGCAGCCGACTATACGCTGCGGTTTAACGTAACAGCTAAGTGGGCCGGCTACAATGAGCGTGCGGCGCTCCGCTTCTACCACCAGGGGCTGAACACCAACTTGCACAGCAAGGTTGACGCGAGCGAGCCCTCGCGCATCGCCACCCTAGGAGAATACCAGGAGGTGGCGAAGCAGAAAGACGAGATGTGGCAGCGCGAGCGCGTCGAGCACCAGGCGTGGGGCAAAGGTACGCCCTCTACCAAACGTTCGAGCGACGGCGCTGGCACCGCCTCGCAGGAGAAGCGGCCGGTCAAGATCGCGACGGTCACGAGCGGCAGGAACGGGTGCCCCGGGAAGCTCACCGAGCCGGAGTGTGAGTACCTGTGCAACAATGGCGGCTGTTTCTTCTGCCGCAAGATCGGGCACGTCATACGCGACTGCCCCGAATGCATCGCTGCCGGTATCCCGACACGCAAGCAAGGCCCCCCGCCAACGGTGCGGGCGGCCAAGGTCGAAAAGGACGCTGTTGACGACGTAGAGACCCTGGTAGCGCGGATCAAGGCGCTTGGAGGAGGGGCGATGGACCAAGCTAGCAAGGTGCTAGGCTCGGCGGATTTTTAGAAGGTCCTCGCCCAACGTCGTCGCGTAGGACCCTGTCTTCGACTTGGATTAAGGACTTTATCGGTGTATTATCTCGTGAGCCGCGCTCTTCGTCAATAAAGGTCTCTGCTACTCGCAACATGCAGACCCCATCCATCAAGCTCCGAGGGAAATTCATCGGCAAAATAACCGGTCGACAAATCAACGTCTCCGCTCTGCAAGACAGCGGAGCAGAAGGAATCCTGGTTGACGGCAAGTTCGTCAAAAAACATCGGCTAACGACGAAACCACTGGCACAACCCATCCCCATCAAAAATGTTGACGGGACAGACAACGGAATGGGACCGGTGCGTGAATCAACCATCCAACGGTTACGTATATACTCGGACAACGGCAGCTCTTATCACGAGGAAGACGTTGAGATGTACGTCGCAGACCTGGGTGACCAAGATGTAATCCTCGGGACCGACTGGTTGCGGAAACACAACCCGGAGGTCAACTGGCAACAGGACTGCGTCGACATGACACGGTGCCCACCTGACTGCCTCCTCGCAGACCCGCCTGTCATGCAGCTACAAACGGAGCGCCTGACCCTTCGGAAACCACCCCCCGTCACATGCGAGGAAGTCGACGACGAGGACGACGTTACACCCATACGCCGTACGACCTTCGACGACGACATCCCTGACACGGAAACCCGGCACTGGACGCCTCCAACCCAGCCAACGCCAGACGACACTTCGCTAACGCCAAAAGACCCACCAATCTCAGTCCCCTGGGTGCTGGAAGGCTTACGGCTCGCCAGGATTATCCCGGATATCGCCACCTGCATTATCGAGGACGGCGACGTGATCCTGTATACGGAGGATTATATGGAGGACCCAGATGAGTCATTCATCCCTGTACGCACCGGCTCTACCAAGTCACAGCAACTGGCAGAGGCGGCCCTGGCCAAGCAGAAGGTCAAGACGTTCGATGAAATGGTCCCTGAACAGTACCGCGATTTCACCAAGGTTTTCGACAAGGTTGCCTCTGAACGTCTCCCAGAACGAGGCGTTTGGGATCACGCCATCGACCTTAAAGACGACTTTATGCCCAAACCCTGCAAGTTGTACCCGCTATCGCCTGCTGAACAGACCGAGCTAGACAACTTCCTCGACGAGCAATTGTCTAAAGGGTATATTCAACCGTCCAAGTCACCAATGGCAAGTCCATTCTTCTTTGTTAAAAAGAAGGATGGGCGACTACGACCCGTCCAGGACTATCGGCAGCTCAACTCCGGCACGATCAAAAACGCTTACCCCTTACCGCTTGTCAACGAGATTGTCGACAAACTCAAGGGCGCTCGGATCTTCTCTAAGGTCGACGTCCGATGGGGGTATGAGAACATTCGGATCAAGGAAGGCGACGAATGGAAAGCCGCCTTCTGGACAAACCGCGGGTTGTTCGAACGGCTGGTAATGTTCTTCGGTCTCACGAACTCTCCGGCCACCTTCCAAGCGATGATGAACGAGGTCTTCAAGGACCTTATTGCCGAAGGCGTAGTGATCATATACATGGACGATATCCTTGTGTTCACAGACACCCTTGAACAACATCGTGACATTATGCGACGAGTCCTTCAGCGACTGCAAGACAACGACTTGTACTTGAAACCGGAGAAATGCCTCTTCGAACAAACTGAGGTCGAATTCCTAGGTCTTGTCATCTCGCATGATAACGTCGCAATGGATCCAGTCAAGCTTGGCGGCATCGAAGAATGGCCCATCCCTACCAAGGTCAAGGAAGTGCAATCCTTCCTTGGCTTCGCGAATTTCTACCGGCGTTTCATCAAGAATTTTTCAACTGTAGCGCATCCGCTGTTCGAGTTAACCAAAAAGGACGCTCCCTGGAACTGGTCGGAAGACTGTCAGCTCGCCTTCGAGCGACTTAAAGCTGTGTTCACCTCTTCGCCAGTTCTTCTCATGCCTGACCACGAAAAACCGTTCCGAATCGAATGCGACCCCTCTGACTTCGCCACTGGTGCTGTCCTCAGCCAGGAGAGCGAAGACGGTCAATGGCACCCCGTCGCATACCTCTCTAAGTCCTTCAATCCGGCCAAACGCAACTACGACATTTTCGATAAGGAACTCCTCGCGATCATTCGAGTGCTTGAGGCATGGCGACATCACTTGGAAGGGGCCAAGCATACGGTACAAATCCTGACGGACCACAAGAACCTGGAGTACTTCACGCAGGCCCAGAAGTTGAATCGCCAACAAGCCCAATGGTCTCTCTATCTATCGTGATTTGATTTCGAACTCCGTCACAAACCCGGCAACACCAATTGCGCGGATGGTCTATCGCAACGACCAGATCATTCAAAAGGAATCGACCAGGACAACGCAGAGAAGGTCCTCTTCCACGTGCGAATCGCAAGACCGACCAATGTCGATGACATCCGAGAGCGCATCCAAACTTCGAAAACGGTCGACGACGAAGTCTTGCAGGCCCTGGCAACGATCACCGAGGACGGACCCTCTTCACTGAGTCGCACCCTTGGTGATTGGAAGCAGGAAAACGGCTTCAGGTTCTATCGGGGCCACATCTATGTTCCAGCGGACTTGGAACTACGACGCGACATCGTACGTCTCTGTCACAACACACCTGGCGCCAGACATCCAGGACGCTTCTGGACGCAGGAGTTAGTGGCGCGCGACTTTTGGTGGCCGGGTATGTCCGTCTTCATTCGCGACTACGTCAAAGGCTGTGCCGTCTGTCAGGTCACCAAGAATCTTACGCACAAGCCAACGATTCCCTTGCTTCTGAACCCAGTTCCAGCATGGCCCTTCCAGATCTTGACCACCGACTTCATTACGGACCTTCTGGAATGCAAGGGCTACGATTCGATCGCCGCCTATGTAGACCGTGGATACAAGATGGTCTACCTGGCACCGACGAACAAGACGATCGACAGCCTGGGGTCTAGCGATCTGTTTATGCGCTACGTCTTCCCTCACACCGGTTTAATGGAGCAGCTTATCTCTGATTGAGGACCTCAGCTCGCAAGTGCCACTATGCAGGAGTTAATGAAACGACACGGGATCAAGTCCACGCTCAGCACCGCCTATCATCCGCAGACCGACGGACAGACGGAGCGCTTCAATCAAGAGCTTGAACAGTACCTTCGGGCATTCTGCAATCACCGGCAAGACGACTGGGTGGACTGGCTGCCCATCGCACAGTTCGTTCACAACTCACGCGTACATTCGGCCACTGGCAAGTCACCCTTCGAGCTCCTCTACGGCTTTACCCCTCGCTTCTACCCAGACATCGCCACCAAATCCGACTTCCCCGCCTTAACCGAACACCTCGAACGGCTAAAGGAAGTCCGTGAAGAAGCCCAAGCGAGCCTACGGATGGCCGCAGACGTTATGTGCGATCAGCACGGTGACTCAAAAGCAACCTTTACCCCATTCAAGGCTGGCGACAAGGTGTACCTCGAGGGCAAGAACATCCGCTCTACACAACCCAAGGCCAAGTTTGGAGCTAAGCAATGGGGCCCGTTCACAATCGTCAAGGTCCTCGGGTCACTCACGTATAGGCTCAACATTCCAAAGACGTGGAAACGTATACACCCCGTCTTTCACGCCTCGATCCTCACGCCCGCCATTGACACCGACGCTCACGGACCGAACTACCTCGAACCGCCCCCTGAACTGATCGATAACGAGGAAGAATGGGAGGTCGAGATCATTGACGGAGGACCGGTCGGACGAGGGTTCAACTACCTCGTCCACTACGTCGGCTATTCAGACACTGAGAACCGCTGGACACCCATGAGTCAGCTCAAGAATGCAAAGGAAGCGATCGCTGAGTACCACGAGCATCATCCTTCTGCACCCAAACCGCAGAATCTTGCTCAATTCTTATCAGGGAAAAGCAAAACCACGCCCCAACGTGCTCCCGGCGTAAGCACGCCCTAAGAGGGGGGTAATGTTACAGTTTGACGCCTCACCGACCAGAGTTTGTCACGAGTGCGGGTACTCGCGGCGACCTGTACAGGTACTCATCAGGTACACTG
>MU273893.1:0-19188 GCA_022160365.1 Vararia minispora EC-137 | reverse complement strand
TCGATAGCATGGTCCCAAACGCCCCGTTCTGGGAGGCGTTCGGAGGCCACCTTGTCGAAGACCTTGGTGAAATCGCGATACTGCTCGGGGACCATTTCGTCGAACATTTTAGCCTTTTGTTTGGCCAGGGCTGCCTCTGCCAGTTGCTGTGACTTGGTGGAACCGGCGCATACGGGAATGAACGACTCATCTGGGTCCTCTGTATAATCTTCCGTGTATAAGATGACATTGCCGTCCTCGACGGTGCAGGTGGCGATGTCCGGAATGATCCTGGCGAGCCGTAAGCCCTCCAACACCCAAGGAACCGAGATCGATGGGTCCCGTGGTGGCGATGGGGCGTCACTGGGGGTTGGTTGGGCTGGAGGTGTCCGATTGTGGGTTTCCACGTCAGGGATGTCGTCGTCGAAGGTTGCACGGCGTATGGGTGTAACGTCGTCTTCGTCGTCGATTTCCTCGCATGTGACTGGCGGCGGTTTCCGAGGGGTCAAGTGTTCTGTTTGTAGTTGCGTAACCGGCGGGTTTGCGAGGAGACAGTCAGGTGGGCATCGTGTCATGTTGACGCGGTCCTGTTGCCAGTCGATCTCTGGGTTGTGCTTCCGCAGCCAGTCGGTTCCAAGAATTACGTCCTGGTCGCCTAGGTCGGCGACATACATCTCGACATCTTCCTCGTGATAAGAGCTACCATCGTCCGAGTATACACGTAGCCGTTGGGTGGTCGATCGACGCACCGGTCCCATTCCGTTATCTGTCCCATCTACGTTTTTGACGGGAATGGGTCGTGCCAGTGGTCTGGTCGTTAGCCGATGTTGTCTGACGAACTTGTCGTCGATGAGAATTCCTTCCGCTCCGCTATCCTGCAGAGCGGAGACGTCGATTTGCCGGCCGGTTATCTTGCCGATGAACTTCCCTCGGAGCTTGATGGACGGGGTCTGCGTATTGCGAGTAGTGGAGACCTTGATTGATACAATTGACTGCTCACGAGGTAGTACACCGATAAAGTCCTTATGCCGAGCTGAAAACGGGGTCCTACGCGACGACGTTGCACGAGGACCGTCTAAAAATCCGCCGGGCCTAGCGCCTTGCTAGCCCGGTCCATCGCCCCTCCTCCCAGCGCCTTGATGCACGCTACCAGGGCCTCCACCTCGTCGATGTCTTTCTCGACCTTGGCCGCTCGTACCGTCGGCGAGGGACCTGGTTCGCACACTGGGATGCGTGCCGCAACGCGCTCTGGGCAGTCGCGTATGACATGCCCGATCTTGCAGCAGAAGAAGCAGCCACCGTTATTGTGCAGGTACTCACGCTCCGGCTCGCTGAGCTTCCCGGGGCATCCGTTCCTGCCGCTCGTGACTGTCGCAATCTTGACCGGCCGCTTCTCCTGTGAAGTGGTGCCAGCGCCGTCGCTCAAACATTTGGCGAAGGGCGTACCTTTGCCCCACGCTTGGTGCTTGACGCGCTCGCGCCGCCACATCTCCTCCTTCTGCTTCGCCACTTCCTGGTATTCTCCCAGGGTGGCGATGCGCGAGGGCTCGCTCACGTCAACCTTGCTGCGCAGGTTGGCGTTCAGGCCCTTGCAGTAGAACCTGAGCGCCGCGCGCTCGTTGTATCCGGCCCGCTTGGCCGTTACGTTGAACTGCAGCGTATAATCGGCTGCGGTGTCCTTGCCCTGCTCGATTTCCTCGAGCTCCGCCTGGGCCTTTGTCTCCTCGTCGACCGGGGAGAATTGCGCGACGAACACCTCGAAGACACGTGTGAGCGACCATCGCGGTAGGAAGGTTCGACTCAGCTGATCTTCCATCACTTCTTCGAGGACGGAGGCGGCCCATTTTTTGGACATGTCACCGTCCATGTTTTGGCAGAAGAAGTTAATGCGACTTAGATCTGTTTTGAACGTTTTGGGGTTGCACATGAAGTGCATCATGCAACACGTGCGATAGTTGCGCACGTTGTCGCGGTCGTCCTTGAACGGTTTGGGGGTGCCGCCCATCTTACCCGTGTTGGTGACGGTCTCGGTTTTACCATCTTCGGCGGGGTTGCTCTGTCGCTCGAACTCCTCGACTACCCGAGTGGTACTTCGGGTGGCCACTGGCGCTGCGGGTCTCGGTTTCGGCCGTTCTTCTTCGATGCGCTCCGTAGGGCGCGTGCTAGCTGGCCGGAACGCTGGTCCGGCAACGGACGTAGGCGGGGGTGTGCCGACCATGATAGGTTGTAGGCGGGTCGGTGGTCTGGTTGGAGGTCGGGAAGGGTTGGATGCACGAGATTGGGCACGGGATACTGCTTGTGCGGCGCGTTTGAGGGTTTCAGCCGCGATGAAGTCATGCCTGTGTAGGTACGCGTCTCCTAGGTGCGGGTGTTCGAGCCACCTGAAAACTGGGCGAAGATCACGTGTCCAATACCAGAGGATGTCGTACTCGCCGGTGTGGGTTCGCGCGGTGAGATACTGTCCGCCGGGCGCGAGTCAAAATCCTGCCGGAACGAGATCTGCAGTAAAGACGGGGAAGTTTTCTTCATCGACCGAAGTATGTGAGAGGTCGGAGTCTGGGGTTCCGGCGCGGTGTGCTTCAGGGACACGTTCGTCGTTGTCAAAGTTGGGGTCGGGTCTAGGTGTCCCGCGAGTACTAGGCGCCGAAATGGTGGGCGATTACGCACACGGGGTTCAAATAATCGAATTTGTTCGACACCTTCTTCAGGTCATCTGTACGCTACGAAATACTAAACGTTGGCCTCGAGATTCTCCTCCCTCGGCGTCCTTGTTCGTTTTCGTCGAGCGCTTCGCGGATGCTGCCAAAGATTCCCCTACTTGGAGGGCGCAGCGAAAAGTCGGTGGTGCGGCGTAGGCGACGCTCTACAAGTGCGCGCCGCGGGCGAATGCGGAAGCTGGTGGTGGTTGATCCGTAGACGTGGAACACGTCGAGGACTTGGAAGATCAGGCGCGGTCGCTAAAGCTCTGGGCTATGACTCTGCCGGGCTCGCACGTAGGCGTAGGCAGTTACGCGACGGGCGCTGTCACGGTCGAAGACGGTGCGTACGCAAACATATGCGTTGTTGAAGGATGCGGGGTCTTGGCGGACGCGTCCGGCTGCGAACGCAGACTGGTCGACGTCCAAGTAGTTGGTGAATGGGGTGATGGGAGCGGCCTCGATGTTAAGGAAACCGAGGTCCCAGTCGACGGTGACACGTGCCACTAAGGGTGGGTGAGCGTGTGCAGAGTGGGGTAAGGGGAGCTCGTCCAAATGTCAGGACTTAGCGAGCAAGAGCCCCTGGGCTGCACAGACTTAGTGTCAATGGGTTCGAGGCAGATGAAGGAGAGAGAGAGGGGAGGAAGAGCGGTAGATTGCGAGTCACTTGGTAGGACAAGTGGACGAGCTGGGGAAATACAGGGAGGCAAGGAGTCCTTATATACTAATACATGGTCCGTGCGCGAGATAGTTATGTAAGCGGAGGAACAATAGGATGTCGACTAAGCATGAGTCATTGCCGAGGCGATGAGTAAGGCCGAGGCTGTGACTGATGCCTGTTAGTCGTTGTTGCTGATTGGAGTCCGGGCCGCTTATAGATATGCGCTGACAAGGCGCTTCTATGGGAGACGCGCGCTTATCGTGAGGCGTGCGCTTGTCAAAGTGTCGTGCGTCTATTGAGGCGTGCATTTGGCGAGGCGTCCGATGCATGCTGAGCCGATATTAGGGCGTGTGCCGAGGTTATGGTGTGACGTCGATAGGGTCGGTGAGGCGTCAAACCGTAACAGTTCTCAATAAGACATGTTGCGAGAAGCACGGAATGTTTTAAGATTGTCAGCTGGGGCACCTGTCGTTGGTAAGTATGGGTCTTCAACAAGCATCCCAATGCACCGTTGGAGGAGTATCTCATGACTGCATCTCTTATCTTGGCAACGTTGCCCTCCACGATTGGGTCCAAAGACACGCTCGCAATCGCAGGCATTCCAGAGGATCCTCCTGAGGGGATCATACCATTGTAAGACAGCTGACCGACTACCCAGACCAATACTGGCAAACCCATCCCCGCAACTACGAGTGCAGAATCCTTCATCAATGAATTGTTCCACTGCAGATTGGCGGGGAGTTTCCGAATGGTGAATATGGCTTCTTACTCGTCGCAGTACACTGCGAGATTGCACATGTGCCTGCATAGTCAGGACACACTAGGAAAATCAAAACGGTGCTTACTGGATACACTTTTTGTCCAAGAAGTCGATCTTCTTAATACCGAGCAGCTTGCGCAAACAGATTTCTCCAGTAACTGCGGTGTTCATCACCTCCGCCTCACCTCCCCCCCTATCCTTCTTCCCCCCCCCAGCCCTCGAGTTCATTTGGAGTGCTAACACTGTATGATTAGACGATGACTATCTTGTCTTACCGGAGGTTATTTGCACCATGCACAGTAGAATCCAAGAGACCACAGCCTTCGAGCATTTATCTACTTCCGGTGCACGAACGGCTTTCGTCGGATATGCGTCATATCTGCGGCAACACGGGCCAGATACATACAGGGTTTAGTTGGCTTGGCCATGGTGCACTCACTCACCACACCCTGATCTCTGATTTCCTGGCCCTCATAGACGGTTTAGGCTTTATGGACAGTGAGAGAAAATTGGCTGATAATTACTTTTCTATCCTGCGTAATAGTCTGCCCAAAACCTGGTTCGACCGGGGTATCGAGCTTGGTGGTGGAGAGCCTTTCACCATGGGGACTGAGGGTGATGACCACAACAGAAGACAGCAGTCAACTTTGGCGGAGCGATGCCCATGCCGACTGGAGAGAGGGCGCTCCCTTTGTGGGCACGTGATTCACCTTTTATGGAAACCAGCCCATGCGAACTGTCTGGAGAGGCCGTTCCCTTTGTGGGCACGTGATTTGCCTTTTATGGAAACTAGCCCATGCGAACTGCCTGGAGAGAAGCCGGGTTAAGTCACCCGGAATTCGTGTTAAATTTAGGAAGAAATTTAGGAGAACAGTCTGAAGTCACCCGGCAACCCGGACCGTGGACAGACTCGTCTCCCATATTCTCTTCCACCATGTATTACCACTTGGCACGATGGTGCCCTTCATCCGTCGCTAGGACTCTACCCGCGCAATGGGCCCGTCGGATGGTTCCAATTGTTCGAAGAAGCATTACTTTGGACCGACGTCTTCACATCGACAAGCAGGCGGTCGCGGTTGAGGAGACTGAGGATATCAAGGAGCTTGACCGGCTACTGAAGACCGTCAGTACGTAGCCGTCTCCGATCCTCCTGCGTCACCTGCTCACGATTCAACATCACTCCGTCGACTATACTGTAGAAAATCGAGCGAACCCCACGAATAAATCGTGCGTATATTCTCTATGGATTGCCCCTCAACCTTGACACATCGCCTAGTGTCATCCCTGTTCGCGGATCTATACCATGGGCACAAGCGCTGCTCGATCAGTCTCGCGCGACACAGAACTCGGAAGGCGAACAGCCACGTGAACCGATTGACTTGTCGCCGCGTTCTATGCACGACACTTATACCGAGATCTTCCTGCCTTTCGCGTCCAACCCACAACTATTTGAACAGTACACCAATGCCTCTGGAAGTATACGTACCGGGAAGCTACTGGAGCATTTAGATTCTCTTGCCGGCTCCATCTCTTATAAACATGTCCTTGGGCCGACCGTTGAGACGCTCGGCAAAATCAAAGAACGTGGCTTCTACATCGTCACCGCGGCTGTTGACAGGTTCGTAATTTTGTGCTATCCGGCCGTCAATTGCAAGGTCAAACGCTGAAGTTTTGCAGACTTGATATGCTTGCACCAGTTCAACCAGTGCGCGACCTGAGGTTGTCCGGGCATGTGATCCACGTCGGATCAAGCTCCATGGAGGTTGCCATTAAAATGGACGCAGTAGCAGACGATGCATCAGAGGAGACGCTCTTGTTAGGTGCGTAGTTTTTTTTGAACGATTCTTGGTTTGAATCTTTGAGCGCCCGTCAATACCCTGTTGTCCGCAGGCCGTTTCGCGATGGTATGCAGAGATGCATCCACGCATGAAGCGCACCCTGTCAACAAGCTTCTCATAAACACGTCTGAGGAGCGTGCCCTATGGGATATGGGGGAGCGTGCGTCTAGCAAGTATCTGCCAGATAGCTTGTGTGCTTGACTATACATTAGTGAACAAGCGAAGACGTCAGTCTCAGGCCAAGAGCTCTCTTCGTCTTGTCCCACCCTCGTCTTCGGAGGCAGAGGCGCTCCATGTCTTTGAGCTGAGGTACGCTCGGAAGGATATGGAAAAGAATCCAGAGGAGAATGAGCGTGTGTGGATGGAAGACACCAAACAGGAGCGTACAATGTTAATGTTTCCCCAAGAACGCAAGTATGTGTATCTGTTACTATACTTGCATCACTCACCGCGTTTGTGCAGCGTTCACCAGAAGATTTTTGGAGGGTATTTGATGCGCTTAGCGTACGAAGTGAGCTACGGATGTCTTGAACATAGTTCATCAGACCCACCTTACCCGTCCACAGCTGGGCTTCACCACGGCGCGTCTATTCACACGGCAACGTGTCCATTTCATTTCTTTAGACAAGATCTCCTTTGCGCGCCCAGTGCCCATCGGGTCGATTCTCCGGCTCACGTCTGAGATTCTACACACGGCCTCGCAAGACGATGGCTCGACCGTTGTGGTAAGCTTGGCCTGTCCTGGTCGCGTACTAATTGAAAGCGTATGACATATAGCATGTTCGCGTGAAGGCGACCGTTGTCCAAGTCGAGACAGGAGACGAACAGATGACTAATGACTTCCGCTTCACGTGGTCAAGCGTTGGCAATGAAGCCCTGCGTCGTATTGTGGTCCCGAAGACGTACCGTGGTCTGTCTTCGCATACGTTTGCTTGTCTAGTCTGACTGAGAAACTGAGTAGAAGCGATGAAGTGGCTGGAAGGTCGGAGAGCCCTCGAGATTGGGACTGCAATCCGCCGTTTGCGCGGTTCTACCTAGTACTGTCTCTATGTCGGCCATGGGATGTGCTAGACGGCCCTATACTAGATTGTTTTTCTACTCAACCGGAGACTCAAGATCTCTATGTTGCTATTTCTCGCAAGCTGGTCTCAGCATATCCACATTATCTCTATCGTACTGATGATGACCTGACGTTATTGGTACGGTCAGACAACTGGTTTTCACTCCACTACATAATGTACTGCGGACTCTGCGTATCTTGAACCAGCCTCCGTTGCAAGGTAGAAGCTGTGCTTCTTGAAAAACTGCATTACCGCAGCAGAAGTGCGAGCACCTAGTCACTTTATAGTGGGGACCAGATGCGTTGACTCAGTCATTCGAGTGAGATTCTGGATAATACAGACTTCACAATTGACACGGCCGAGGTTGTATTGACAGCACATATGACCCACGCGTGACCTCTACGATGATTGAACCTCGACAGGATATGATAACTTTTCCTCGTCTGACACCTTATCGTCCGTAACCAAGTCCTCGTCGCTGAATATCGTGTGGTCGAGCATCGTCTTCTGTTCCGGAACAGCAAGCGAGAGAGCAAGATAGACTCCGGACGCCGAGAAGAACTGAAGAAATAATGTCAATCTCCATTACAGAACCCGTGAGAACGAACAGACCCCGAAAAGGTACGCAATATCGAAAATGTACACAGCGCCGCCAATGGAGATGGAAGAGTTAATGCTATTGATAAGGCCGGGCATGTTGGGAATCACAGAGACGACCAGTGCGACGAGTGCGCGCCAGTTCTAAAAGAGTACGTTAAGAAGGCACGGTGAATGGGATATGCGACATACAACTCCTGCGATATACCAGTACCGGCCGTGAGGACGGTACATCGAGGGCACGTCGACCTTGCCACGGTGGACAAGCCAGTACTGAGCATGTGTTCTGATAAGAAAGTATGGACCAAGAAAGCGAGACGCACGTCAGTGACCATAATACCAGCGATTGGCCCGAGGAACACAGAGTATCCGTTCATGAATGTCAGGAATTGGCCAGCACTACCGGGATTGCCCATAAAAACGCCGCTAGGGCACAAAAAGTCGCCACGCACCTAGCGAGGATCTCCCAAGGGGCCATTGCCCAGCCGCCGAGTAAGGCACAAATAATCTGACCCCGGCGAATGTTGATGTACCGCGGGCAGAGCGCGGTCATGTCGTTCCCCGCGCAAAGAGAGTTTGCAGAAATGTTGCTGTGCCGAATGGAAACGTGCGCAGACATTAACCACCGCACTTTGTGAATAGACACGGGATCGCGTACGTGCCAAGCGTCGTGAGGACAAATGCAAAAGAAGCGAAGAATGCTGCCGCGCGGTTGTCCCATTGGTCGATGAGCTTGAGTGGGTCCCAGAGGACTTGACCGTAAAGAACGACCCCGGCTGAGGTAACAGCAATACCTTCGAAGTGGTTAGGGGTTCGGGAGCAGATGTTCAACCTGCAGCACTTACCAACAAAACTACAAAGCGTAAAAGCAACGGGTATGATGATGGCTTGAATGTATTGTCTATATGGCGAATCATGAGGGCGACTTCAAGCACTGGGTACGGTTCACATACGCCCGCTCATCCTGTGCGTAACGCTGCAAATGCGTTATTTTGAGTGTACAACGCACACCACAGCTAGAACGAACCGTAAAGTCAGGGATATTGACCGCGAGCGTCGCGTAGATACCCAACGCAGAGTTGAGCGCAGAAAGCCAAGCCCAAGAAAGTGACTGCCCGTGAAGTGCAGCATGTTCGGCAATAATGCCTTTATGCACGGGCACCTTCACGAATGCCCAAATGAGCATCGCAAGCCAAGTCGGAGGGACGATGATAGCTTTCGCGACGAAGAGCCAGCGAATGCGGTGAGGTGAGATAAGCATGAATGGAAATTGTATGAGCCAGTAGAGGAAGTAGCACATGATGCCCACAGTCGTGATATTAGCGTGAGGTGGCAGGTGGTTGGGTATGTGTGCCGTCGAAGGCCAAATTGCTTTGAGCATCTGAGATAGAAATTCACACTGGCATTTCGCTAGTGAAAACCGGAGCATACCTGATATACACACTCGGAGCCCGTGTAAGTCTGGATGCCGAACCAAAACATGGAGAGGACAACGCGTGAGACAACTGAGAAATAGGACAGCCAGAATCCGAAGGACGAGCGGTTGAGGACCGGGAACGGGACGTGCAGGCGAGCACCAATTGTGCCGTTCAGAACCATGACCACTGCGATGATAACATGTCCTACGCTATTGCGATCTTAGCCATTGGGTTCCGTAAAGGTAACAGGAACGCACGCAATTGCCGGGAGAGCTTGTCGCCTGTGAAAGATCAGGACAAAACAACAATCCACAACCCAGTACACACCAAGACAGGCCAATAGCAATCATAGAAGATGCTAGTTCCCAAACTGCGGCATTGGTAGCGTCAGAAATCCAATAGGCGACCTGCAATTCGCGGCGATGTTCAGCATTGTCCACGCAGGTTGAGTGCTACGCACGTAGTTCCATGTCAGCCATGTCCGGAGGTGTGGAGGAACGGGATCCATATCCTTATTTGAGTAGCCATCGCTGGCGAAGGTTGAAGGTTCCGGCTCGAGCCGCCAGGCTGAGGGCTTCAGCAGGGCTCGCACTTCAAGTTTATTCACCATCTGTGTCTTGTGACGCCGAGGCGGGGAATGTCAAGAGGCCCCAGAAGCGCGGCTTCCTCCCATTTCATTTATGTGAGTCCGCGGAGGGCCGGATGGTAGAATACGGAGCGAGATAACGATAAGCATATATATTGCGATGCTACGTTGTGGGCGCGAGCTGTGGGACACGCCCACGTGAACTTATGGGAGATAATGGGTCGGTATGTCCGACTCGTCACAGTACTGTACGGCCTGTACATAAATATTAACGTTCGCGAGTGCTGTGGTCATATCTCAACTGGATGTACATCCCTCCCTGCCTACAAACACACTTGCTTTGTTCAACTCGCTCTATCAACTCTTAGCTCACTTGATTTTTCTTCGTACAGTGAACTGCTTTCGATCCCAATCCCAAACAACACTTCGTTGCATGACACATCGAAGACATGTGGTTTATAGACTAAATTACGGTATAGATTGTATATCAATTAGCACTGTCTCTGTGGCTACTTCCACGAGTATGGCACAGCTGTTAGCGAGCTGCTAGGCAGCTGGATCGGAACCCTCTCCTGTCCAACGAAGATCTCCAGTTCATTTCTATATTTGAAAAAAGAAATATCATGACAAATCGTAAGGTAGTTTTCGACCGATCCAAGGCCTCGATGTGCCAAGGCGCCACGTTGGCACTGAAGCGAGCTTCAGATTTGGCATGGCGAACGTTGGAAACCAATACAGTTATTACACAGCAAGTCAGAAACAAAGATCCTCACATCAGCCGTTATCAGCGTAAGCGGCAAATGTACGCGGACAATATAGCAATGAGACTTGCCGGATGCTTGTGCCAGTGGCAGCGTGTCACATCAAAGTACGGGTGAAGTTAGATGTTCTTTCAAGACGAACTAACGTGCACGCAAAAACGAGTTCTATGATTCTTGCTGAGATCTGAAATTGCGCAAAGAGGACAATTCCCGGTAAGTAAAGCCAAAGCCAAGGCCGCGGAGCTGTCTATTTTGTAGGCCGGCCACTCAAGCTGCCACTGCGAGTACTATTAGTGTACAGTGGGTATGTCACTTTCGAAGTGCACATAACTCCGCATACACGGAGGCCTTGAGTCACCACCATCACTATGTCTCTGGCGGCGGCGAAGACTGGAGGGGCCCGGGGAGAGAGACCAAGACGGTTGAAAGTGAAACACATGGACTCGGACTCGATGACGCCGCGCGGGGTACTTACTGTCCGGCGGTGAAGGCCTCACTCCGCGCCCGTCCCTTCCCCTTCCATCATCGTCCCGCCATGTCCGATCCATTCGATGTTATCCCCTTCGACGTATGTGGAAAGCCTCTGGTCATCCACCGTGCTTACCCTCAGTTCAGGATATCAAAGGTGACTGGAAGAAGCTCGGGTCGGGCTCTTTTGGCAATGTTTATAAAGGTTTGCACAACATATATGGCGCCCCATCGTCTTTTGATTCCTTCGTCTAGGTTCATACCTGGGCATCGATGTGGCCATTAAAGAGATCCTGCCAAGCTCTGAGTACGACGTTCCAAAATATTTCGAGGTGCGTCTGTCGTGTGCTGCTCTGGGTGGAGGTTGATTTATGTTGGTCTTCAGCGAGAATGGCGGCTGTTAAAGTGCGTCAGGCCCTTCCGAATCACTCCCTCTCGCGCCCACTGACCATGCGCTCTTTAGGGAATCGCGCCATCCGAATGTTGTTCTCTACCTCGGTCTATCTCGAGCACCGGATCCAGATGGTCGCATTTTCATTATCTCCGAATTCGTAGAGAATGGTTTGTCGTACCCACTGCCCTGGATATGCCCTCTGATCTCGATGACATCACCATTGATCAGGCAACGTCCGTCAGTATATTTGGGACAAATCAAAGCCATTTCCCTGGAGGCTCCGCATCTCCTTTGCGACGGACATCACTCGCGCTCTTGCTTACCTTCACGCACGCAAATGCATCCACCGTGATCTGAAGGGAGAGAACCTCTTGGTCACGGCCAACGGCCGCCTGAAGATCACGGACTTCGGTTTTGCCCGTATCGCTGCACGTAACGAGGAAGAGTCGCGTCGCCTCACTTTCTGCGGTACGGATGCGTACATGTCCCCTGAGATCCTTCTTGGTAACGAGTTTGACCTTCCAACCGATGTCTTCTCCCTTGGCGTCATTTTCGCCGAGATCGCCGCTCGCAAGCTTGCCGATGATCGCTATTTCAAGCGTGCACCCCCATCCTTCCAGATCGACCCGGACGAAATTCATGAGCTCGCCAGTCCGGGCTGCCCCGAGGGGTTCGCTCAACTTGCCATCGACTGCTTGGCAGAAGACCCACGGGCCCGCCCGAGCACGCGGGAGATACTTGAGCGTCTCCGTTTCATTGAAGCTGAAATTCTTGCGAGGCCCAGCGAAGGCGAAGACATGCATACCGGTAGCATCAAATTTATGACTGGAAACAGGCGTCCCGGTGCCGGCCCTCGCATACCTAGTTTCGGTCACGGCGTCGGCAAGAACATCCGCTCGTCGAAGACGAGCGAAGACGAGAGCGAGGATGAGTTAGTACAGGCTGTAATGGGCTTGAAGAACGTCACTGTGCATGGCGGTGCGCACATTTTTCTTTCACACAGGTACCATAGCTAACGACGGAGTAGGGACAGAGAGCCAGCGACCGCTCATACAGGACATGTCTGACGACGCATCCAGTGATTTCTCTGAGTATAGCACCACAGTTATCCGCGCCCACTCTTCTCATTTATCCATACCGACACTTTCCTCCGTCCTCACTGTCCGCGCATCGCCTAACCTGGTGTCCCCTGCGCACACGCCCGGATCTGTCACGCCCGCTGATTCAGTTCCTTCTCATATCCTCCCCTCCGCGGAGAGTGTTATGACAATCGATTCGTACTATACCGCTGGCGCGCCGAGCGCCATGTCTATCGCAGCCGCAACTGAGGGAGGTTCAACACTTCGCGCTGTCACTCCAACGCCTGCGCCTGCTGTGCACCGTTTCACACTAATCAGGCCCGGCGCGAAGCGTTCCACGTCACCGTCGACGACTCTCGGCGACTCCAGCTGGGGACCGCTCGAGTTTTTCACTTCTGGTTTACTCGGAGGTGGCGCGAAGTGCGATATCTGCGCGAAGCGCCTTGGGCGGAAGCTGGTGCTGGAATGCGATGATTGTGGACTGAAGTTAGTATTTCGTCTGCTTAGTGATGGATTCGCGTCACTCATGTCTCATTGCTTAGGGCGCATTTGAAGTGTGGGGAGGCCTCACCGTTAGACTGCGGTGTGCGGGCGCAACGATCTGTGCCTGGGCGCACAATTATTCTTCCAGTCAATGCGACATCGACGCCATTGGCGGCTGTCAAGCACAAGGCAAACGGGCGTAAATAATGTTATTATATCCTATATGAACTGTTTATGAACTGTCATGACACGGACTCGCACACATCCTCGTCTACGATATCTTTTAATCGCACGCACCATGCATTGTCGGATTCGTTTCAACCGTACTAGTAGTACTTCTTATGCCCCGTGAAGTACGTCTTCCTGATCGATATCGGTGGATTGCACCTTGACTGGTGTGGTAAGCGGCACGCAATGAGTAAGCTATACCACAATTCGCGTCACGCGGCCGCAGGTCACCAGCAAGCTAGCGTCCGAACATTGCGCTTCACGTCACATGGACCTTGTCTAAGCACGGATGAGGTGCCGTGGGAGCCGCGCGCGCGGGCCCGGCTGCTTCGCATGTGGCGGCGGCGCGACGCCGGGAGGATGGGTGGGGGAGACAGAGCGCGAGCAAGCTATGATCGAGCGGGACGATGAATGCGTCAGGAGCAACGTCGCGCATATATTCATGATATCTACAACGTAGCCGCACGTGGCCGTGCGATTCCCGCGCTCTCCCCCCACTGGTTTGCTGGGCCGGAGGTCGGCTCGCAAGCTCGCCGGGCTAGCTTTTTGAGCCGCCGATCTAGTGCCAAATGATAGTCACGTGATCTTTCAACTGAGCCTCACTGACGTATGAGCATCCTTCATCTCTCCATGCTTCCGTTGTACTGGCCAGTCCCATAGATCTGCTGCCTTTATCAAAGTTCGAAGTCTTCTCTGGTGCATTGCAAGACCTTTTCCTTCCTGTGATAGACGTGGGTTCCCCACATTTACTTGGATTTTATCAGCCGAGTCAGTCGAGGTTCGAGGCATCAGCATGTCGGGGAGTACGGAAGCAGAGGTGCGTTAAGATTATGTTTTCACACGAAGGGCTGCATAACACAGAATAGAACTCTCGCCCGCGAAAGAGGCTGCGACCCTTTGTGCCGGATGGCTTCGCGAAAGCAGACTTTCTGACAGTTGCGTCTCCGAACCGCGTGCGTCCACGCGTATTTCAGTCCGGGTTTGACTCGGCACCCGCACCTCTTGTCACGCACCCTGTTTCTCCATCATCGAAGTCCATTCTTGAAACTCCGTCTATGAACTCGAGGTCCGCACCGTCGGGTCGACCATTGGTCCGGGGGAAGAGAAGCGCCAGGATCTTCATGACGACTGCAGAACCTGCGAGGCCCCAGCTTCTCTCAAGACCTGCCGGCTCGAATTTTGGAGCTAAGTCCCGCCATGATGGCAAACAAGCAGAATCCCTTCCGCCTCCATTCTCTGAGCTTCGTCCCATGGTCGGGCCGTCCCGCGCCCCAGCTGTTCCTTCTCCTGCTATGCATCACGCCAACCATCCTCTGGCTGTCAAGCCGCCTGCGTTCCCCGTTCAAAGGGATGATGATGGTCAGATGCCGCTTCGGCTGGTATTGGCGACTTCGGCACAGTCCTTTCATCACCTCATCCCACCATCCGTCACCATGCTCACTAGTTCACCGCCACCGCAAAACCAGTCTCTCAGCACTCCATCATTCATCCCACCCGCTCGCTTGCGGCATGCTGTGGTCAAGGAACAGCGTCAGATCTCGACCACACGAGTCGCGCGTGTTACCGATCTCCGTGACCCCAGTGGTGCTGCAGAGTTATTTGGAATCATAATGCAGGATAGCCGAGGCTGGTGGCCGAACACGACAGACAAGGCGTTGACACGTGGATTGCAGATTAGCCCCCGCAAACTGCGCCCTGGCCGGTGTGTAAAGTTTTGTGCTGGTCTTAGCTTGTTGTTCAACTTGATCAGTAAGACAGCTTTGTTGGATGGTGCAAAAAAGGCATTTTTGTCGGAAGGTGTGGATGCAAAACTGTGGAGCAAGGCAACACGAGGGAGGGAGGATCTCTCGCTGACTATATGCAGCATCCTTCATGTCACTGCATCTGCGGCTCTTCATTTGTGTCTCATCGAGGGTTCTTCCCAAGATAGTCCGGTGTTACTTCTCACTCCAACGGTAGGTCTGAAAGCTGGGGGGACTGTAAAGATTTGGAAGCCTTTTTCTTGTCTTGTGCTGAATTTATATTCTTTTGATAAGAAATCAGCTGTATATCATGTTTTGTTATGTACCCGGTTTACTACCCAGTTATAGAGTTTTGCTTGCTGTCAGGACTGAGCAAGCAATGAGCCCTGGGCTGTATGGACTTAGTGACAGGTGAAGTAGAATCACAAGTGCACTTGGCGTTACAGTTTGATGCCTCACCAATACTCATTGGTGTCTCACCATAATGATGGCACACCCAAACATTGGTTATGATGCATCAGACACCTTGCTAGATGCACACTTCAAAAAGTGTGCATCTGTCAGGACTTAGCAAGCAGGGGGCCCCCAGGCTGCACAGACTTAGTAACAAGGGAGAGAGGCTTGAGACAGATGGGTAATAGAGGAAGAGGTGGAGGAAGAGTTGGAATTGCGAGTGCACTTGGTAGTTGTTACAGTTTGATGCCTCACCAACACCACTGGCACCACACCTTAACCACGGCACACACCCTAACATCGGCCCAGAACGCATCAGACGCCCCATCAAACGCACATCTTGACAGACGTGCATCACTTCAATAAGCGTGCGCCTCACCACGAGCGCGCACCTCCCATAGAAGCACCTTGTCAGTGCATATCTATAAGCGGCCTGGACTCCAGTCAGCGATGATGACCAATCGGCATTAGTCACAGCCTCAGCCTTACTTATCACCTTGGCGATGACTCATGCTTAGTCATTCCCTTATTGTTCCTCCGCTTACATTATCATCTCTCGCACGGACTATGTCTCAGGTATATAAGGAGTCTCAGTTCCCATGTAATTCCCCAGCTCATCCACTTGTACCGTCAAGTGACTTGCAATCTCATTGTTCTCACCTCTCTCTCTCCCACCTCTTCAAGCCTCTCCTCACATCCTGCTAAGTTCGTGCAGCCCGGGGGCCTATACTTGATAAGTTCTGACATTTGGACGAGCTCCCCTTACCCCGCTCTGCACACGCTCACCCCTCCTTAGTGGCATGTGTTACCATCGACTGGGACCTCGGTTTCCTCAACATCGAGGCCGCCCCCATTATCCCGTTCGCCAACTACTCAGACGTTGATCAGTTCGCATTCGCTGCTGGATGCATTCGCCAGGACCCCGCGTCCTTCAACAACTCGTACGTCCGTGTACACATGGTCTTCGATTGCGACAGCGCCCGTTGTGTCACAACATATGCATACGTCAGAGCCCGGCAGAGCCATAGCCTGGAGCTCCAACACCCGCGCATCGTCTTCCAAGTCCTAGACGTCTTCCACGTCTATGACTCCATCACCACTGCCTTTCGCGTCTGCCTGCGATGCACACTTGTAGAACGTTGTCTTTGTTGTACCGACAACTTCTCGTTGTGCCCTTTGAGCAGGGGGATCTTTGACAGCATCCGCCAGGCCCTTGACAAGAACGAGCGAGGGAACCGTAGGAGGAGGATTAGCCGCCCCACTATTTGTATCTTGTAGCACACGATGACCTGAAGAAGGTGTCAACAAATCAATCAATTTCGTGTGTAATATTTGCCCACCATTTCCGCTCCCAGTACTCGTGGAACACCTAGACCCAACCCAGACCTTGAAAATGACAAACGTGTCCCGGAAGCACATCACGCTGGAACCCCGAACTCAGATGTCTCATACACTTCGGTTGCCAAAGAAAACCTCCCCGACTTTTCCCCTGAACTCATTCCTGCAGGCTTTCGACTTGCACCAAATGGGCAGTACCTCACTGTGCGGACTTACACCGGCAAGTATGACGTCTTCTGGTATTGGACACATGACCTCCACCCCATCTTCAGGTGGGATTGCCACCCTCACTTAGGGGACTCGTTTCTGCACCGGCACAACTTTATCGCCGCTGAAACCCTTGAGCGTGCCGTGCAAGCCATCTCCCACACCCATTCTCGAGCTTCTAACCCATCACAGCTACCTACCAGACTACCCACTCGACCACCGACCCACCTACAAACCACCATAGTCGGCACTCCTCCACCAACGTCCGTCGCTGGACCAGCGTTTTGACTGGCAAGCATGCACCCCATGGAGCACATAGAAGAAGAATGGCCGCAACCCAGACCTACAGCACCAATGGCCACCCAAAGCACCGCTCGGGTGGTCGAAGAATTTGAATTCCGGGGCATTAATGACCCGGTTCTTATTTGTGTGTGGGCCAGCGTTTTCGACACGTCGACCTCAGGCACAATAGGAAATTTGTTCCCACAGTGAGCTCACTTTGTTTATTCTCTCTCTACACAAGCCCTATACATTTATTCAATACAATGTACATTTGTTCTACTTATTAACATGCATTGACTCAGGTTGAGGTAGTCACACAGTAATGTATAGGGTCAGATAGATGCACATAACAATGTTTGAGCAGCAATGTGATATACATTATCTACATCTACATAAGAGTGACCCTAAATGTTCCTCCTGCATGTGTGCCAGTGTGCACGGGAGGGCCTGGTGTGCGCGCAAGCCAGGTTGTGCATGGTACGACGACTTTGGCCCGCGAAGCTACAAATCCCGGGAGTTAGTGTCGTTGCGGCGCAGAGAGCGGGAGGGAGCGCACGGTGACGCGGTGTGCGCGCGCACGACTGGCTGGTGGGTGCCGGTTTTGGAGGGCAGCATTGCAAGGGTTGATGGGAGCAAGAGGTGCCTGCACGCGGCGTGCGCAATATATCAGTCCATGCACCGGTAACAGTGGGCGGGCGTCGGAAGCGAGGAACAGGAGCAAGAGGTGATGGTGCGTGGCGTGTGCGATCCACCGGTCTGTGCGCCAGGTATGGAGGGCGGGCGTCGAGAGTGAGGGATGGGAGCAAGAGGTGCCTGCGTGCAGCGTGCGCGATATGCCGGTCCGTGCGCTGGGTACGGTGGGTGGGTGTCGGGAGCGAGGGACGGGAGCAAGAGGTGATGGTGCGCAGCGTGCGCGATCCACCAGTCTGTGTGCCGGGTACGAAGGGCGGGCATCGGGAGCAAGGGACGGGAGCAAGGGACGGGAGCAAGGGACGGGAGCAAGAGTTGTCGGCGCGCGGCGTGCGCGATACGCCGGTCCGCACACCAGGTACGGAGCACGGGCGTCGGGTGCGAGGGACGGGAGCAAGGGACGGGAGCAAGAGTTGTCGGCGCATGGTGTGCGCGATCCGCCGGTCCATGCGCCAGGTACGGAGGGCGGGCGTTGGGCGCGAGGGTCGGAAACAAGGGACGGAAGCAAGAGGTGATGGCACGCGGCGTGCGCGATCCACCAGTCCGTGTGCTGAGTACGGAGGGCAGGCGTTGGGCGCGAGAGTCAGGAGTGAGGGACGGAAGTGAGGTTGCGGGTCAGGAGCTCCGGCGCGTGGCGAGCGCGTTCCGCCAGTCCATGCGCTGGGAATGGAGGGCGGCGTTGCTGGCGTCGGGAGCGAGGGTCGGGAGTGAAGGCACGGGAGTGGGGCGAGGGACGGAAGCGGGGCGAGGGACGAAAGCGGGAGTGGGGAACAAAAGTGAAAAGACGAAAAGTCGTACGACGAGCGTCGTACGACTCGGCGCCCAGCTATGAGTCAGCCGGTCAATGTCAGCACGCCGCGTCGTCCTGGCAGCTGGTAGCCGGGCCCGTGCCGAGCGACGCATCAGCGCAACAACTCAGCCGGCCCTTTGACTCCGCCACGCGTGACGTGGCGCTTGGCGACGACGTGTCGTTCAGTCGTCTTTCTTCCTTCCTCCCCTCACTGTCATCCCGCCGTCGTTCGTCGTTCGTCCCTCCCTCCGGGCCTCTTCCTCAGATTCCTTCGTATTTATTTTTCACCTCGTCTTTCTTTTTTCCTTTCCTCTCCCTTCCCTGTCTCCAGCAAGCCTTTCTCTTCTTTCTGGCCCAGGTTCCTGGCCTCAAGGTACACTGCCTCTGATTCTTCTTGTCCCTTTTACTAACTCTTCCTCCTAGCTGTCTCCCATGACAGCATAGACTGCTGGGAGCACAGGTATGTGACTGTTCTCTCTTCCCTCTATGTTTTGCTCATATATCCCTAGGTTCTGTGCTTTTCTCTCTGCTCCCTGTATCCCCTGCTTTACCCACTATCCCTGCTGTTGCAACCCACCCTCTGCTCACAAACATGGAGCCCAGGTGTGTCTTTTCAAGTAGGTCTGTCATCAATCCATTAATTTCTTTGTCTCCAGTGCAGAGGAGGCTCTACATCC
>MU273892.1:0-19262 GCA_022160365.1 Vararia minispora EC-137 | reverse complement strand
TGGCGGGTCTGCCAGACTAGATACAATAACAGAATTACATGCAGAGAACTGTCCCCGTCTCATACAGCTTGATAGCTACACAGTCTAGCTTGTAAGGATGCCTGTTGTATTGTGATCTAGCAAGCTTATCTCGGTTCCATCGCGAGGGACTACATCTGCCACTGCCTCCGCATCTGCAGGACCCATGTCCGCGAGATCATACAAAGTCTCTTCCGCATCAAGGTTTCGAGATGGCTGGGCTGCAAAGCAAGAGGTCCATAGCAGAAGTGGAGACTCAAAATCAAAAATATCACTGAGCTTCATTGGTGACCACGCTGCACCAATGGGTGCCGGATCCATCGTATCCATGGGAATAAGATCATCCTCTTCGTCCTCCATCATATCGCGAAGGACTGCTCGGAAGCCCTGCTCTCCTATGTCTTGAGGTGCAGTCAGATGGCGCTGTTCATCGTTGTCGATATCTTCATTGTTGTCTACACCGGCAGACATGCCAGTGGTGGATGCGGCAAAGAATGAGCTTGTCGCATGTACAGTAATTCTTGCGGCACCAGCTCGCCGAGAGCTCTCTACATTATAGTCAAAAAACAATTCCAAATATGAAAGCAGTTCACAGACCACTCAAGGCAGCTGCGGGGCCTGTGTTCTGCGCACCGTGCGGCCCATTATGCGTCGGAACTGTGTCACTTGACTCAAAATGTCGGCGCAGTCGAGTTTTTGCCTGCTCGGACTGGCGATGTTCGTCACGAACAAACATTTTGAGCTCAGCAAGAGAGGTCAGTGAGCTGTCGCTAAGGCGGTTCCGGAGTTTTGTTAAGGTTGCACCAAAAACACTGAACAGGCGTTCACAAGATGCTGAATTTGCAGAGATGCTAAGTAGATGTTTTGCGAACTTGACAAATGCAAGATCGGGTTGACCCGGAAAGCCTAGTCCGTTGTAGATATCAAGTGGATTAGGTGCCTTCGTCTTTTGTTTAAAAAAGGCATCAGCTATCGGCTTGGCAGAATCATTGGTTTACTCGCCTCGTTCTCGGCTCGGATCCACGCTGAAGTGACATATGCGTCAAGATTGGCAAAAGCACCGGAACGGTCAAAGTAGTCGGAGATCTGCGTGTAAAGCTCTCTAGGCACGGGCTCACACATGATGCGTTCATAGAGTGAGATGATCCAGGCTTGGAGGTTGATACGATAGAATGGAGCGCCACGCTTGAATGGCAAGGTGATATAGAAAGGGTTGACGAGAACACAAACAATAAAGGGAAGCTGATCTGATTTGGCCCAGCGCGACTCGAGAGAGCCAATTATGACGTCACATGGTGCACGGTTATGGGCAGGATCCATGTTTTGCAGGTTCCGATAGCATGTAAGAAGGTATCCGAATGTCAGGAGTGTGTCATCGAGTCGTGTGAATGCTGCCTGTGTGACATTGGCAGCAATAGCGAGTGGTTCTAGATGCTGAACAGCCCTGTTAGGCAATAATTAACGAAGAACATGTCCCGATAGGAAGTTTGAAGCGCACCGACGAAGGCTCCGCCAAAATGTCTCATCCTTGATAACGGCATACTCGGCTTTGGCCTTACGTACTGTCTTTGCATCTCCTGCAAAAATGATCTGCTTATCTTTTTCCCGCTCGATATCAGCAGCCATGAGAGACTTAAGTGTGCCCTCGAGCTGAAGCAGGCGGCGATATGACAGAAAGTGTGATGTCCAGCGTGTAAGGACAGCATTGATTACAGCTAGTGCAAAGCCTTTAAGGTCACGGTGATGATTTTGCACCAGAATATGCACCGCATTTCGAGAACGGATCCACCGAATGAGCTCTGCAGCTTGATCGGTTGACTCGAGTGCATTGGCATAATTCTTGAAGTAGTCGCCGACAATGAGATTTATCTGGGAGTTAATTAATAGTGATAACATTATATCATAGCATACATACAAGGTGTGCGTAGCAATGGAAAACAAGGACGTGCGGGTACCTGCGCTGAAAGAGCTTACGTGCTTTCGCTGCTTCGCCAGATCCGTCCGTAACAAGTGCGATGATGTTGACACCCCATTCTTCCTCAAGGTCCTTCTTCACCTGCTCAAGCATCTCCAAAAGATTCTCGGCCGTCTTGCGCTCGGTTGTTGTATTGGCAACCCGAACTGTGAAGATCTATGATCATAAAAGATATTGCACCTTAGAATCATAAGGGACTCACTCGGCCGTTGGATGCAATCATGAATGCCACCAGATGGTGACTATTAAGACCGGACCAGCCGTCGCACTGTATTGTTGCATTGTGTCCTTTAACTGCCTTCTTGGCTTCACGGCGAAGTTCTTCAAGCACTTTAGGGAGAACACGGCGCGTTAGGGCATCACGTTTGATATTGTGAACACCCGGAACAAACTCGTCGACGAAAAGAATCCACTCCATATTTGACGAGAAGGAAAGGGGAAGCCCGGCAGAAGCAACAAGACGGCAGAGCCGTACCTCAAAACGAGCCTGGCGTTCGGGCGAGAACGGAATGATAGGTCCGGACGGATCCCAAAATTCCGTAGGAACAAGCGGAGGTTGCGAGAATGATCAACGCAAGCCCTGTGCACGCACAAGGGCAGGATGACGTGCAAGGTGTGATTGGGGAGGGAACAACGGTGAACGAGCCGACAGATGACCGGAGTTGAGCGATGCGAAAGAGCCTGACCCGGATGAAGCCGGAGTGCCTGCAGACACCGGTGGACCGGCTAGCGACGGCCCAGACGGGACCGGCTGAAATGTTGGCGAGGGAAACGAAGAGTCAAATGAAGGAAACAGGGGAGACAGCTGTGGGTGCGCGAGAGGCGGCGAGTTCAGGCTCACAGTCGTAAGGTATGCTGGTGAATGAAAAGCAACGGGCTGGGAAGGAGCAGGATCGGGAGCAGGATCAACAATAAGCTGAAGTCCCGAGGAGCTTGGCGTTGTGCCATAACTTGTCGGAATATTGTATGGTTGACTCCTGAGCTGGGAGCGATGAGCTGCCGCCTGTTGCCTAATATGCTCAGGAACAAGGCTACAAATCTTAAGGTGATTGAGCATCGTTTCCGACGCTGCGCGAGTCCATCCCTTCGTATGTGTTGCACTTGATGCATGTATGCTCCAAACTGCGTGCTCGAGTGGTGAGATGCAAGTATAGCTCTTTAAATGATAACATACGGTATGCTGAGATTGTGCGCTGCTCACGCGGTTGCATTAACCGACCATTAGCTATATCGGCCTGATCGCGTGCCTGCTGTTCAAGGACAGCTGAGTCAAAGCATCGCTTACAGAATACCTTGGCCTTGCGGTTCTTGGCTTCGCTAGCAAAGGCCTCGCTAGACTCGCCATCTGCGCCGGGATGCTCGTAGAATTCTTGACGATACCAAGATTTCCGGCTCATCTAGACGGCGAGTGCAGGGCTGGAGACGAAGGGATGAAGCTCGTACGAAGGCACATTTATATTGTTGAGCTTGGTGCAAGCACGGGTTGGGCTGCATGCAAACCATACGGTAAACACACAGAGGCCTCGTGCATGGCTTGTGACTCAGATAGATTAAACAGAGGGAAAACGCGAGGACTGTATGATTTCAAAATAAATACGAGTACGTATAGTAAGTGTACACGGTCAAGGGTGTGCTTCTCAGTTATATGCAGTCTGACACCTGCAGGATGCGGCATGGATAAGCGAGCCTGCACACCACAGTACAACATGCCCTCGCACCTATGACACCTATGAATAGCTGCCTTTGCTCCATTTCAAATGCAGAAAGCAGCGGAGGTGAGGTTCGGTACACGCTGGGAACGGCAGTTTAGATGACGGTGCAAGGCGTGATGGGGGGGAGAAAGGGCAAGCTTCGTCCGGACCATCCGTCCGCCATAGATAAGGTCCTGAGGATCTCGCGCTGATAGCTTCGGGCCGCCCGTACCGCCGGGAGAGCCCGCCCCGCCAAAGTCAGTGGCAGGTCATTTTTCGTGACCGGTCATGACCGTGGCAGGCATCAAAGTCACTGACTTCGGTCATCCGACCAGTGACCGCGCAACACTGGTGCGCAACGTACGCACGAGGGTTGTGTCGTCCCCCGGTCCGGCGAAGGAGGCGCATCAGGGCGCAAAAGGCGGAAACCCCAGACGTAAGGCCACGGTCACCCATGTGCTCCCCGATCAACTTCCAATGTACAAAGTACACGAGAAATCCGTTGTACAGAACACTCAGGCCGTGGATGTCGGAAGAGCTTGAGATTGAACACACGCCAAAGCCACAAGGGCCGCCTAAGCATGAGTGTGTGGATCACAAACCCGACGGGAGCGTCTGTCCTGCGCGACGTAACAGTCAACGTGCGAGCGAAGACGTACTCCGGGGCAGAAATCTCCGCGAGGAAGGCTTGGTTGCGCTTGCCCAGCTGTCTGTCTCCATACAAGATTGATGATCTCAAGGGTTGTGTGGGCATATGTACGGTACCGCCAGGTCGAAGCCAGAACACGGACTAGACGCGTGAATCCTGATGGTGTGAACGGAAATAAGAATAGGGCACGACGATCAGCGTTCACTGCGGCAGGCTGCGTTTAGCCCGTCCTCGAGTATGGCTGCGTATCGTTGATGATGGGAGGTAAACGGCGTCGGTGCGAACTGGGGAACGGACGCTCGAGATTCTCCGCTAGACACCGCGTGAGACACGAAATGCCGTCCGGTAGGGGATGCAACACCTAGGCTAAGCTGCCCAAGACCCAGGAGCACTGGGGACAGCAAAGAATGAGGCTCACGCAGGCTACTAGATGTAGATAGATGCTATCTTTGGATGCTTGAATGGCGAGAGCGGCTAAATTAGGTCAAGCTGGGAATAGGCAAGAACGATAGGTATTCCAAACGTGCTGGCTGGCCACTTCAGGCTAAAAATTCCGCGATAAGTTGAAGAACCTATGTATCCGAATCGCAGTCGTCTACTTGTTTACCGCCACATAGGATGAGCGTAGTCATTAGTGATTCGGTGCGTGGGGAGGACCGGGGACGTACCACTCATACACCATGCGCAGGGCTCATTGTAAACGATGAGGAAACCGGCCGTGACAATGTGGGGTGAAGAGATGTGCATGCGTCGGAGAATGGGAGCCCCGGACGCCATGGGTAACTAAATATGTAGCCGAGGTCCTCTGCACCGGCGCTCTGACCGCCGGGCGCCAAACCGGCGCCGGTTTGCTCAAAAAGGATACTTCGACCGCTGGGGCAGGCGCGGGTGGCCGTTCTGCTAAGATGTACCGGGTATCCAAGAAGAACACAATACGGGAGCGACAGCCCGTCCTTGTACTTGCTTGAAGCCGGTACCAACGGCTGACGCTTCACGGCGAATTCAAGTTGTGCGAATATGAAAACGCGCGGGACTAAGCGTGGCTTTCCGCACGCAAGTTTGTGAGTAATACCGGCAAACGCACCTCCGTCTTCAATCGGCTCTGTTCTTAACAGCACTCGAGTCCTTGAAGACCCGAGGACCTTTATCTCCTTTGTGAAAACTTGTGCGAACGTGTGAGCAAAAGATAGATGACGCGGCGCAAGGTATGGCGCTACGGAACCAAATACTCCCCCCGGCTGTAGGTTTATTGCGATTTTGGACTAAGTGGCTCAGATAGTTCGAATAAAAATCCAAGGAAGGAACTGAAGAGGCTGCCAAGCCATCTTAGGGATGTAGGCTCGATGCACGTATGGTTGGGCACCAGCAATCTAAGAGCAGGAGGGGCGGGCGCGTTCCTGCGACCTGTTTCGTGAGCTAATGCATTGTGAGTAGATCAAGCAGCATGTGCTTGGAAAGCGACATTTATTAGTCAGTGCATCGAGGAAGACACGCAACAACGGTTCTACGTACCTCCAGTCGTCACAGCTGCCGCCAGCCTGTGTGATCCCAGTTCTATCCTAGTTCCAGGCGGGGGCTCAAAGAAAGGGCGGGACAATGCTGCTTCACATGATACACTTCCGTTATGTCGCATAAAACACCGAAGAAGTTGGCAAGAACGTGAATACCCGACGACAGTCTTCGCGAGAGACTGATGCTGGGCGCATCGCATGGAACAGGAACTTCGGGTCCCGTTTTGGCTGGAGCCTCTCGATCAACGCGAGCCCTAACTACATCCCATGGATATACTCACCGGTTGTCACAGGAAGAGCCAAAGAACGACCCACGGGCGTCGCGCAGAGCTCACCGATGCCAGAGGCATGCTACGATCTTTCCCTGCCGTCAGACAGATCTCAGTTCGAAGACAGGTATTGCTTTGGACCATAGGGCGCACCCTGATAATGTGTCTTAGGACAGTCGGTGAAGGTACAAATCAACGACAGGCCGGCATGGCTCCGGTCATACGGTATCCCAACCCCCGCCACTGTTTACACGGCGGAGGCGGAGAATCTGGGAGGAAAAAATAAACTCAGACTATAGGGACAGCCGTTTGAGGCGGTGGCCAAAGCGCTGCACGTAGAACTCCTGGATGGAGAATATATCGATTCATTGCAAAAGCGCCCAATTTCGTTGCACTGTTCGGATTCGAGATTGAATTCGATCTTGCGCCACGAACGCAAGGAGGCAACGATCTGCTCGCGGGCAGTCTCCTGTTCCGCCTTTCCTTACATGCTGCAGGAGGGGAATCAGGGCCAGGTCACCGGGAAGAAGGCGTGGAAATGTTTTTCGTGCTAACGTCCTTGCACGAAATGAGGGCGCGTGTTCCTCTGGCGTCCGGTACCTGCCGAAAGCGAGGCACGAACGGAGACTAGAACAAAAGGGTTATGAGTGTAGAACATTGGATAGCGTCGTAGAAGCACAAACGGGATGAAAATAAGATTCGCAATTGGACGATCGATCCCACACTATGATCTCGAGCATGGAGACAGCGAGGACCTCCATTGCGCCGATCACAGTATCTAAGTCGACACCAGTGGCCGCCACTGGTCGGGAGCCCAGCCGGGGCGGAGGTGTCGGATCTTTTGAGTTTAAAAAACGAGGAGTCAGGACGACGTCACACCACAAGACGGCAGGCATGAGGGCACCTTCTTGTTCGACGTGGCGACGACAACAACACACGGCGGAACGGCGATTTGGACGAGATTTGGACGGAGAGACACAGATAGGGTTGTAGGCGCCGGGGCTAGGACGGAGGACGTGATCAACATTCAGGAATCAGTCGCTGCCGTCCCGTCCCTGCGGGCTCGAGTCCACGATCAAGGCGCATATTACTGAACCGGCAGATGAGATGGTTGCACGCAGCCACAATCGCACGCGGAAGACTGCTCTGCTTTGTTGCATATTTGTGGGTGGAACCATATGCCAGGAAATGTTGGCGATCAGACAGTCTCGCAGCACGCAGGCGGACTCTGGACGCGAAGAACAATGCGTGAGCTAAGACCCGTCACCGTGCTCGTGGTCGCTGCGTTGGCGGTTGAGTCAGGGCTGGACGACAGGATTCCGTACAAGGCGGAATGAAAAAAACCCAAGCGCCCCTGTCACGTGGCAAAGGGTACGGTTGACGTTAGGTTGAATTCGGCTCCCAAGAATCGACCGCACCTCGTTCCTCCGGAGACCAAGGAATGGCGGTTGTACATCATTTCGTCCGCCCTCTCAGATCTGGCCGGTGGAAGGGTTGACCGGGCGATCAGTGACTTCACTGCGTCCGAAGTCGCCGCGGGCAGACCTGGGGGTTCTCGTGAAGAGAACGCTGGGGATTTGCAGCGGCACTGCTTGGGCGGATAGACTTGTGTCTCGTCTGGATCGGGCAGGAGCAGCAGTCAGGGAGCGGCTGTACGTACCCAGGCCCTTGTAATCGAGGTGATGGTGCCGTTGGGTCCGGGCGATGCAATGGTTGTTACCCACAAGGCGCCAAGCTCTCGGGCTCTGACCTGGCTTCGCGCGTGGCCTTGCCGGTCATTCCCCTTCCGGCCTGCCGATACGATCTCCCTCAAGCTGGTCCCTGCAGCTGACAATTCCTTTAATTCTCCCCCTAATAACAATGCTCATTCCCATCCCGACTCTTTCCTGTATCACCCCCTCTTCCGAGTACAACTCCTCTTCTTCTTTGCTCTCGCGCCGACGCCCGCGCTCGCGCCCATGTCATCTCGTCCGTCATCTTCTGCTTCTGACACCGGCAGCCAGTCCTCGTCGCCCGGTGGCTACGCGGACCTCGGCTTCGACCCCCTCCTGTTCGATTCGCCCTACTCCAACGCGTCCTCCCTGTCTCAGAGCCCAGAAGAGCAACATCGGCACACGCCACCCACACTTCGGGACGCGACTGCTACCGTATCGCAGCCATCCTCAGAACCATCTCAGCCTTCAACCCCTAAGCTCGGCGGGTGCTGGTGCGTGGCGATCGTACATGTCAGAGGCGCGTCGCTGACCGGTAACTACTAATCAGGACCTGTCGTCTACGACGTAAAGTACGTTTCACTCTCATAATGCACCCAACACACTCCAGTGAGACTGAACCCGATAGAAATGCGACGAACAACGTGCTGAGGATGGCGCTTGCGCGACATGTCGCCGGCTCAAGCTCAAATGTCTTGGATGGGGAGCACGGCGGCCGGACTGGATGCGTGTACGTCGACACCGTTTCGCCGTCCTTGCCCGTCACGTTGCTGTCGTGGTAATTTCGCTGGAGCGCCTGACTGACATAATGTATCTATGCAGGACAAAGAGGAGGTGCAGCGTTACAAAGCAGAAATCAAGGCGCACCTTCTTCGTCAAGGTCTCATCCGCGGCCAGCCCCGTGCGGGCTTCATCTCCACCGAGCAGCGACCCTCGTCCCGTCGGAATCCCAGCGCGCACACCCTTCCTTACGCGCGTCCTGTCGGCACCAATAATATCCACCCCAACGGATGGAATATGCATTATAACACCTTGTCGAGTAAGTGCTTACCGTCATTCGTGAGATCGCCCATTCATTGTCGCCGGCAGCTCCCGCCGATTTCCTACCCAACGCCTTCGCCGCGCCTTCCGGCCTGCCCGCCCCGATCTTGACGGAGGCTGGCGCGTTACTCGTGTACGACTCGACACCTCCGCCGACCGGCCCTGTCATTCCCAGTCCAATCCCTCCCAGCTCGAGCGGTCTAGCCGCAGATGGGTTTTCTGTACCTCCCCTCGGGGGCGAGGACCCGCGGCAAAGCCTAATCTCGTACTACTTCAGCGACGTGAAAGCGCTGAACTACGCGAACACGTGTATCACTGCCCGCAGTGCACTCTGGCAAGTGCGTTTACGCAGTTTAATCTTTCGGCATCGACGGGCGAAGCTGACCGCGCCCCCCGCAGACGCTGACAAAGCAGAGGAACGGCCCTCTCGAGAGCGCCCTCTGCGCGATCGCAGACGTACACTGCCAGAGGGAAGAGAATCGGTCCACCGGCGCGATGTACACGGAAACACACCTGTCGCAATTTTACTACAATGAGGCAATGACGCGCCTAGAAGTTTCCCGTCGATCGGGGAGACTGAGCAGTGCGGACGCGGCGGCAGCGAGCCAGATGGTCTCGTATTGCCTTGCAACGACGGGCGGCACGTCGCCAGGCAGTGAGCCTCGGTGGCTGAATCTCGTTGAGCTGTCGTGCGATTATGTCGCGCAACTCAATCTTCTCGCCGAACCCCTCCCTCGCAATGTGCTTCGCGACATGGCACCGGAAAACGCCCTCGCCGTCAAGGTGACCATGGTGAGCCGGAACGCACTGTACGTGGAGCGAAGTCTGATGGGAGTGCCTAGGCCATGGATATCCTACTCAGCGTCACTATCCAACAGCCGCCTCGCCTGCTGGCAGTGTGGCGCCACGTCCTCGGGAATACCCGGGGCGCCGAGCTTTTCGTTCACCGTCACGTGGGGTGCACGGATGCAGTTCTACTCATGCTCGGCGAGACAGCCGCACTCGCGCACTGGAAGGCAGTTGAGCAGCAGAAAGGCACGCTCAATGTGCGCGTGCTCTTCGACCGCGCCGGTGCCATCGAGCGCGCGTTGCAGCAACACGCGGAGCAGAGCGCTTCTGCCACTCCATTGAGTCAACCGGGTCAAGTCGATGATCAGATCAGCGTGACGGCCGGCGGTGAGCTCGTCCCTGCCGGCGTCGATGAGCAAGCCTGCCGTCATCTCGTCGCGCGCATCTGGTGGGGGGCCGCAGTGCTTTATCTGAAGACAGCGGTCCACGGACACAATCCCGGTATGCTAGTCCATGTACGCTGGGGAACATGGCGCTGACGCACGAGATAGCTGTCGAAGGTGTGGCGGGAATCATCGCCGACATCGTTAGACAAGTCTCAGCTCTTCCAGTCACCGGCCTCGATCGCGCGCTGGCCGTCCCGCTGCTGCTGGCCGCAGCGGCGAGTGACGTTCCGGAGTACCGGTCCATCTTAGTCGCGCGACTAGCCAACATTGACCGGAGCAGCACCAATGTACAACAGATGGAGACGGTCCTTCAAGACGTTTGGAGGCGGCGCGACGCTGGCATCGTCCAGAACGTGGACTGGCGCGACGTGATGCGTGCAAATGGCACCACGCTGCTGCTCCTGTAGCTTGGAATGCTCACCTCGTTGTCTCGTGCGCTCTCCCCAGCTCTGGCGCGCCACGCTCTGCAGCCGCTGCCTCGCACAGCATCTGTATACTACGCTCTGTGTTAGTCGTCTCGTTATTTACATCGCTATAATCACATACCTAGAGATACATACGCTCCTTCTGTTGTATACCACGCATGCGCATGTAACTTTTTGCTACATATGTCGTCGATTCAATGCAATATTCACTGGTTCTGCCGAGGTCAGCGCGTGACGAAAGACATACCATTGCACACCTTAGAGATTGTAAGAATTTCGCACAAGGAATGGGGCAGAGGCAGGCGCCTGGTAGCACGCCAGCATGGCAAACATTTGGGGGGAAGGGAGCAACAGCGCGTTTTGAATCCCGAGTAACGACGTCCTTGAGTTATATGCCGGCTGCCCCGGAGATGGTTGGGCTGTTTTCGCACGGTTTTTACCCTGGCATGCCGCATATGGATGAGGTCAGGTGCGAACGTAGGACTGACGAAACGCTGTAGTCGAAGAAGCGCCCCTGCCAGTGCGGTGTGGGCTTGCAGGATCACTCTTAGGATCAGTATGGGCGCTGTTGTGCTGACTGTGGCACATCCGACTTGTTCTATGCTCCGCCTCTCAGCTATGATCTTTCTGAAGCCGTAGCGAGTGTGCAATACGCGCTGCAGCATTCACCACCGCCGATACAGACTTGTTCGAGTAATGATGCGCACTTGCGGGAGTTGCCGGTGGTCTGCACGCGACCACAGACACACGGGCACGTGATGCCACGCGCTCCAAGTTGAACTTAAGCTGCCCTCGGAAGCGCGTATTGTCATATCCACGGTCCTCCACATTTGCCTCCACTCCCCTGAACCCGCGCGCGATGTTCAAAAGCATTCTTCCTAGTAAACGCACACCTGTCGATGCCGAATTTACGATGGTGACTCCTTACGGAGACACCGTCCTGAACGGCAAAGAGAACCAGCGCATCCCATCCGCAGCCCTCAAATCTGGTGCCAACTCGAGGACGACGAAACAGTCATTGTTCTCCGACAGATATCGAGGAAAAAAGTCTCTTGACCTTAATCCTCAGTCGTGCGAAACGAACCAGGCGTTCGGTCGGTTGCTGGTGCGTATTCTCATTCTTGTCATTTCGCACGAAATTGAACATGCGCATAGGATGATCTTCAGATTCCCGACTCCCTTCGCCCGAAACTACTCGGCATGGAATCCAATGTCAAGGAAGCTATGCTGAAATCTTCTCACACTCTTGCCATGCCTCCTCCTACTCGCCCCGCTACACCCTCTGCTCCACGCGGTCTGCGCCGCGTTCAGAGCGGCAGCTCCCTATCCATTGAATCGCCACGGCCACAGCGCGTGACCAGCAATTTCTACCAGCAGCCTTCTTTGGCCATCAGTGGCACTACTCTCGTCGATGCTCGTCATGCACGTGGTTCATCCATGGATCTTACCCGTCCCAAGTCCCGTGGCGTCGGCTTCGCCGACAAGGGCTCCAAAGAAAAAAGCTCCATGAAGAACTTATCCCCTGTGCAACTTGTCAGCCAACTTACCGGCACATCGAGTCTTGCTCTATCAGTAGAAGTTGTCAAGAAGCTTCGGCTTATGCTCCGCAACGAAGCCGCGAGGTACGCATCGCCCTGCACAGAGCCATTCAGGTTTCTAAAGCCATCTTGTAGCTGGACACAGGAGTTCTTGAAATCAGGCGGATATTCTGCCTTGCTCACCCGCCTCAATGAGCTCCTGGAAGTCGAATGGAGGTAAGCAGGCTATTTAGCCACATACCTCAGCTTCTGAGTATAGAATAGGGAAGAACAGCACGATGACCAGCTTCTCCATGAACTCCTGCGCTGTCTCAAGGCCCTTTCAACATCGTCCATTGGTTGCTTCGCCCTTCGGAGCTCGTGCCCTACTCCTTTTGTCCAGCTTGTTGCCTTGCTTTACTCGGACAAGAAACCAGGAGAAGTTGCTACGCGCCAACTTATCGTCGACCTCCTACTTATTCTGTTTGAATTGTATCCGGCGTCCGCCCTTCCAACGGCCGGATCGTCACGCCTTCGGCAGTCGAAGTCGGACGGCATCTCGCTTCCATATCCCCACACTAGCCTTTTCAGCTTCCTCCGCTCTCTCCTCCTCACTCCGGCGCCCGCTCCTGCTGAGGCCCCCGAGACGACTGTATCGCCGCACGAATTTATTGAGTCGCTACACCGTCAGCGGATTTACAAAACACACCTCCAGGAACTCTCCGATGTCTGCCGTGACTATTTCTGGGTCTTCTGCCACCCAAACAACGCCATCTGGATACTGGCCGAGACTGACGAAGGAAAGGTCGAGAAACCCAAGGCGCCAGGCGGTATGACCGGGGGCGTTGAGTTCGAGGCTATGAGCTATATGGTGCGCAGTCCCACTGAGGCGATGTTTCCCTCACGGCTTCTGACTGCTCTCATAGACGGCTCATTTCCGTCTTCTCAATGCGTTGGCCAAGGCCGCTCTCGATAATGGGCTGCAGAAAGAAGACCCGATGTCTGCGTATCAGTTTCACAAGGACCTATTCTTGTCCGGACTCGAGCGTATTCTCTTGGTAAGATCCCCCATTGTGCTTTCCTCGTGTCGTTGTTGATCATTCGGCCAGATTGCTCGCAAAGCCTCGACCACCTATTACCCTACTCTACACCTGGAGATCGCACGGTACGCAGCGCTCGCAGCGCTGGCGCGCTTTGAACTCCCATGGACTGTCGGACGGCTAATGGGCCCACCACCCACTGGCCTCGGTCGCCGCGTCTCTCGCCCGCCAACCATCGCGACGGGCAGCGCGAGCGGGAGCCCCCAGGCGAGCCCAACCAAGCGATCGGGCACAGGAACGCCGGTGCTGCCATCGCCCCGGCACGTAGAACCGATTCGCTTCGAGTAGACGCGGGCACCGGCCGACAGGCTGAGCTTGCGCCTGTCCCTCCCGTCTCGCACGTTCCTCTCCCCGCTGCGATCTGACTGCTGTCGTGCTTCGGACTGTTGTCTTACAATGCTTTGAACTCTGCGCTTTGTCATACTTAGTTGGCATTGCGCCACGATCTCATGTAACCTCTGTCTCCCATCGTTCACCCCCGCTGTAATTATAGTTTAAACTTACAGCACTACACACACACGCTCCCCACCGCGGAGACGTGATCTTTGCAGCGTGTAGGGTCCGGGCGCTCCCGAGCGTTTCAAGTGTGTAGATGCAGCGATAGGGCCTTGATGATGATGAGCCGCAGCTTAACGGGGTCCCTCGTAGAAGTGAGTCTGCCTGCTGCGCGGACGCGATGTTTGTCGCTAGCGTACCCGACGCATGTTGCCGTCTTCTGTCTTCGGACTCAGATGGCGTGCGCAACCCGGCGAAACTACAGTCATCAAGATCCGGACGACGCTGCACTGTCTCTGTAGAATTCCTCCGTCGAGCCAGGGCGGCGTCGACACGATCGCAGGGCCAGCGACGCCACCCATCAAGATATCGTCAGCCCGCACGTATAACTGCCCCCGGGGCTGTCGTCGCACGAGTCGGATTCCGCTGGGGGGCTAGTGGCAGACGATGTGCCCGTTCCCAAAGTACACGGCGCGGATCGCAAGATGTCTGCGCACCGCCGCAGGCGCGGGCGCTTGCATTGGCAGCAAGGAGAGATGAGGCGCCCAGAGCAATTGTATCGGAGGACGATTCTCGAGCGAGTCCGCCGCCTCAGACGCCCGTCTCATCTGCTGGTCGTGCCTTCGCGGGTCCTATCAGCCCCAGGGTCAGATTCCATACCAAAGGAGGCCATTCTTCGCGTTCTGCACATGCACCCACGCCGTGAAGGCGACGAAACAAACAAGCTCGGCGCACCATTTGGGCAGGTTTGTTCTCCGGTGGAAGGGGCGTGGAAAGAAAGACGCGGCTGGGGCTTTCAGATGGAAGGGTCCGTAGCCGGCCGCTGACAATGGATGGTGGCGGGTCGCGTGCGCCAGGCTAGGGGCGCATTCAGTCGGCGACGGGCAGCGGAGCTCGAAGCACTTGGCTCTGCGTCCAAGGTTGATACGAGGGTCCCCGGGGGACATCCCTACAACAGTGGCGGGAGTGAAGACCAACTTAATCTGCGGTGTAATAGTACCACACTCAGGACTAATTCCGCGTGCCGTACGCTAGTCAGCCGAAGCCTGTGATGGCGTCGGAACGACCAAAAACGTCTTCGATAATGACAGGACGTCCCTTCTATGAGCCGCCATACCTCCCCTGTCGGTGAAGATGGCCGAGGCGTCAACGAGGTGTAGCGCTAGCGTATTCTGTGCGCAGCCCAACTCGGTCAGCAGCTTGCGCAGTGGATGTTGTGCTGTGCGATTGAATGTGATTCGGCCGCCTGCTCTGAAGACGACAAGAACAGCATATCGCTGCCGTGGGAGGGCCACGTGCGAGCCCCTTTCTCAGTTACCTCACCGTGCTGCCGTCGACGGCATCGCCGACAAGGGCACTGTATCCGCAAGGAGAGCACCCGTGTATGCGGAGCGCCGCGATCATGGGAGTGATGAAGCGCGATAGCAATAGTGCACTACGAATCGCGATCATGAGGCCTTGGACAATGTGCGGGCCCGCGCGACGCAAGCGGGATAATGGTGGGTGCCCAGATATGAACGTGGCATGCACCAGCATCCAGGAGTACGCCGTGACCAGTGGCGACAACGTAAAGGGTGGTCTCGAGGACGCTACATGGAGACTGATTCGTCCGCGACAATCCGTGCGGAACAAGCCGTCGTGCATCGTTGTGTAACGCACGGAAACATTCCCAGAGAACCGATAAACGCTGCGTGAGCGAATGGAGACGTGGCTGAGTTCAGTGACGATTCATCTGACCCGTGAAGCGCGAACAAGCCTGGCGTAAGCTGGACCGATAGTGCGAGGAAGGAACGCGCGCGGCATCACTGGTATCCTTATATGAGCGAGGTAGCTCCTAGCGAGTGCCGCCCACGTTAAAATCCTAATTCTTCTCTGCAGAGCGCGCTCAAAGTCAACTCCCGATCAGAGACGCGAGCGCTGGGTCGACGGACTTTGCGGCCGCAAGTGGGCGCCGCGAGCCTCGAGCTCGCTGAGCGCTGTCGGTACCTGAAGGCATGGACGTCCGAACGTTGCTTCTAGAAGAAAAAAATACAAGCGGCGCGTAATCTCGTCATGCCGCGGACGCCTTCAGGTCCTCCTTTATCATGTCTGCCGCTTTCTCCGCAACTGCGATGACAGGTCCCGCCTGCACGCATGAGTAGTCCCTTCGTACAGCTACCAGCGCAGGACTCACCGTGTGTCCGGAGACGATCCGAGGGAACACGCTCGCATCCGCAACGCGCAGTCCCTTCACGCCGTACACCCGCAGCCGCGGATCGACGACGCCGTCCTCCGCGCGCAGCGCCATGCGCGCCGTGCAGGTCGGGTGGTAGAGTGTGACGAGGTTGTTCGCCACGTAATCGGCGAGCTGCTCATCGGAGAGATCTGAGAGCGCGTGGCCCCAGAGCGGCGAGAGTTTCTTGGGCGCACGGTCGACAATACGCTCGAGGGGCGCCTGCTTGGTTACACGGATGAGTAACTTGAGTCCGCGGAGCGTTACGGCACGGTCGTGCTCGGTTGAGAGATAGCTAAGAATATAAGCTTAAGCTTCGCTGTGTCGGGTAGGTACCACTGACTTGGGATCAACGACAGGCAGGTCAAACGGGCTGCTCGACTTCAGCGTGACCGTGCCTGTGCTAGTCGGCCTGCGGAGAACGCGATCTTCAGCCATAGTTCATGAATGAAGACGAGTATGACTTCACCTGAGCATAGTAAGGTGCAGACCAAGTGAGTCCTCAGTGGGGGTCTGGAGCATGCCATGATTGCTGTATCCAAAAGGCGTCACGAACATCTCGAGGTCTGGCGCCTCCGGCCCCGACGCTGTGTCCTCCAAGCTGTTTTTCTCCGCTTCCGGGAACAGCGTCGCATCATCCGATCGCACGAACGCGGCCGCCTCAGCCGCCTACTTCCGCCTCAGCGAGACGCATGATCATACTGGGCGCGCGGCGCACCTGCGAAGCCAGGCCGCCCTTGCCGTTCACAAACCACCGTACTGCATGTGGCACCGCCCGCAGCGCCTCCCAGACGGTCCTAGGCCGTAGGATAATGAGTGACGCCCCGCTCTTGTCCTTGAGGATCATGTCGACCGTCGCGTGGTCCTGGAGGTGCGCGCCAACGCCAGGGAGATCAGCGTGGAGCGTGACGCCATGTTTGGCAAGGTGCGCGGCGGGGCCGAGCCCGGAGAGGAGCATGATCTATGTACGAGTCAGTGTAAGGGAGATGGGGGGTAGTGCGGCGGACTGACGTGTGGAGTATGCAGCGCACCGGCTCTGCAACACGGTCAGCAGCATCCCCCTCAGACCCCGCGCGAAGAAGACGCACGACAGCACGACTTCCTTCCTCACGCGCACCCTGTACCTCGGCGCCTCGGGCCCCTTCGCAAACTCAACGCCGACGACGCGCGGGTCCGCGCCTTCCGTCGGGTCGTCAAAGAGCAACTGCGTGACGGTCGCACCAATTGCGACGGTCAGGTTCGGTCGCGCGAGGACGGACGGTGTCAGGTAGGCGGTTTCGGTGCTGACGCGACGGCCCTTTGCGTCGACGTAGGTCACTGCGCGGATGAGCAGAAATAGGGTGGGAAAATGAGGCGTGCACGTACTGAGCTGCAAGGATGTCAGGGTTGAAAAGATACTAGAGAGGAGGGACAGACCTTCGCCACACCCCGGCTGCCCTTGGACGTGTTGAGGTCTGGGACGCGCGGGATGCCTGTATCGACGCATGCCTCGATGAATGCATCCGTGATACTGGAATGATGGGCATGGAAGCCGACTGTCACGGCGCGCCATCAGCTCGACCGCTTGCTACCTCAGTTACGAGGGCGGCACACGTACCTGTGACGGGCCCCGTCGTGCTACGTTGAGAGAGATCGACGTCCGGATGCCTCTTGCTTGGAACAAAACCTTCCAATTTTTGGAAGTATCTGTGTCGGGTTGGATGGGTGTCCCGAAGAGAAGCGAGGACGACCCACTTGCTCATACCCTTGTATGCCCACGTCTCCGCGCCTGGACCACCGAGACGCGCCCACTCTTCGTAGTCCGCCGGGTCGCCGTAGTGGTATCTATCACGATCTAGGTCAGTAATCTAGCCTACTCTGGACACACTTATGACGGACATCTGCGCGTTAATGGCGCTGCACCCACCCAGCATCTTGCCTAGGAAATCTGTCAGCGCAAGCTGGAAGTACCAAAGAAGACGAGATGAACCGCGCGGCCAGTAGCAGGCTTTTCCAGCGACATTGGCTTGCGGAGAGGTGTAGAAGTGGTAGAGTCGCTTGCTCGAGCCGAAGAGCAGGAGGAAGCCGACAGGGATTTTCGATAAGAGGACGTTACGCGAGCTGTGTGCCCAAGCACGCGTCGGTCAAGGCGGGCAAGTATCGCGGAGGTGACGGACCTCTTTCCGGACTCAAGGAGCAGGACGCGCAGGGTGGAGTCCTCGGATAGGCGCGAGGCGAGCACGCAGCCGGCTGTGCCTGCATCGGTCGTAAGTAGGTGAAATGGCGTCTGGCGCAGGACGCGAACCTCCGCCGACGATGACGATGTCATACGCGTCGAAACCATCCTGCGCCTCAGCACCCTCTTTCTCCTTCCCCGCTCCCTCCGCGACGCGGCGCCCGACCTTGGCGAAATTGGACACGTACGGGTTTCCGCGCAAGAACTTGACCATGGTACGCGCGAAGACAAGGGCGAGGATCAGTGCAGCGAGGCGCGGCCGGCTGCCAGACGCAAACACGGGCTGGAGGGCTTTATAGAGGTAGAGAGGGCCCATGATGGGCCAACATGCGCGGAAGCGAGGGGTTCATTAGACTCGGACGCGGAGTCGTGGGCCCGCCTGACCACAGCTCGCAGCTGATCACGGCCCATGGGCGGGTGGCGCATGATTGTCTTGGCCGGCGACGGAACACGTTGGGAGCGGTTGAGGCTGTCTGCTGTCTGGGCGGAATCAGAAAGACTGCAAGCGGCGAGGGCGAGGCGGTTTAGCGAGGGAGCCCGTTGACGGTTTCCGGATGCATGTTGCCTCACTGTCCCCACTTCCCTGCCACCGACTGGCGCTTCCCTCACACACTGCTGTCCTACATTCGACATCGACGGGAGTGAGAACGTGCCTTTTGTTCACGTTTGTTGAGCATCGAAGACCTCGAGTGGGAAGGTCTAAGGCACTTTCAATTCAATGTACTTCTGTGTATACTTACAGCTTCTAGACCATGAGGCGTAATTGACTGATCTTCCACCATGATAGATTACCGTAATTACAGCGTGCCAAAGGCGCGTGCGCAAATAGCTCTCTTTGGTCGGAAGACTGGAGCTACAGCCGTATGTCGCAAAACCGGGAACGCGCTTATAATAGGTTAGCGCTTGTAAGCGGCTTATGAGCGCCGGCTACCGTATTGCCGCCGACTGCAATCGATAGCCGGATTGATCATGATTGATCATAATCGGCTTATCATCATAGAGCAGCCTTACGATCGCCTTGTCTTGCATCTCCACGTTCTCTACTCTGTGTATCCGGCTCACGGCTTCTCTTTTCCCTCGTTTGTACTCGTAGTATATCTTCGTTAATATGTCCAAGGGAACCAAGACTGCGAAGACGATGCAGTGCGGCGTCTGCTTTCAGTTCTTCTCTCCGCAAGGCATCGGAAGGCACCAAGT
>MU273891.1:0-19290 GCA_022160365.1 Vararia minispora EC-137 | reverse complement strand
TGAGAAAGTACTCGCACGAGTACGAGTATAGGTTTCTGAGTCACGGGTACTTGTGCTGCGAGTACGGGTACCCGTGCGAATGTACTCGTGACTATCTCTGTTACAGAGGCAGCGCGGAGAGCTTGCATCGATCCTTGCAACAAACGAGGGCAAATAGTGATTTGGTCAATATTTTGTTGCACAAAACTGCATGCCAGCGCGGAGGGAGAGCCCTATACCAGGCGCTTGGTGCGAGAAGAGAAGGAGAAGGAGCCCTCTGCCCTTTTCATACTCATTGGGAATAGCGGTTCATCTCCGGATCCACCTGACTATCCGTCTTCGAGCAGCGTGCAAAGCCTTTCTCGGGCTACAAAAATCGGCCGTACAGCCTGTATCGAGTGACGGCTGCCTCATAGCGATGGCAAGATATTATCCGATCGCCGATGTGGCCATTTGAATGTCGTAGTTAACGCAGCCAAATCTCCAAGTGAGATTTTAACGCATGTCTCGATACAGTCAATGGTCATACCCGAGCAGTGCTTCAATGAGAGACCGTGTCCCTCTAGCTGCAAGCGGGTCTTGAGCAGGGTAGCGGGTCTGTTAAGATATTGAAAAGGTTCATGCGATGGAAAGGTACGGGCGATGGGCAGCGATGCGAGTAGCACGAGGACGAGAAGCAGACTGGATGTTAGGGGCCAAGGTTCAGAGAAGCAGCGTGCTTAGTAAATTCCTCGTCCACAAAGGAAAGTGTGCCACGCACCTGAGCTGCTCGGCGCCCGCTGGCGGGAGAAGCGTGAGCATGTGTCTGAGGGCGTGGCGACGAACAAGCATTGCTCTGATCAGGCCACGGGGAAAAGCAACACAAGAGGCGGCGAGCGGTTGGAGGTGGGGACGAATGTTGTAGCGAAAACAGTGGACGGCCAGAATGAGAGTGCGGAAGTAGAAGCAAGTCGTCTAGAACACTGGCATTGCCAGTGCGGGTAGGCGTGCTAAGACTGATGACGATCCTGCTAAACGGATGAATTTAGGAGGTGCTATACGAGGAGCGTAGTCGCACCTATCGCAGAAGCTAGCCAGGAAGCACAGCCAAGGAAATTTCCGGAACTTCCTTGGCTCGAGGACAGGCGATGAAGTGACGATCACAGACCAGACACAGTGTGGCACTGGCAGAAGATGACAGGGGCGGACGATAAGGGATAAGCGCTCAGCGCTCAGCGCTCAACGCTCTGTGAATTTACGAAGTGGTGTGTGCGCCCTTCGCGTCTTACCTTGGCCTCATCTTCACGCCTACGCCTCCCATCCGCCGCCAATCTTAACATCGTCTGCTTGCTTGCCACACCGTTGCTTCCTGCATTTTATTTTTACGTGTTCCCGCTTGCTCCCAGCCTGCAGCCTGGACTCGTCGGACGCGTGCTACAGGCCCCCAGCTGCTCACCGCCTGCTGCACCCGTCATCCACGTCCTGCTTTTGCATCTACCTTGTTGACCTACAGCTTTCATCCACGTACCTCTGAGCCTACCCGGATCCTTCCGAACGCGGCCCGTGGCCATCGACAGGTGTTCTCTCGGCGCCCTTATCTGCCTCTGTCGTATTGTCTCATGCATAGTGTGCCAGTACCTTCTCCGGACTCTTCGCCATTGATATCTCACCGTACTCTGCCGCCAAAACGCACAGTTTTACTGCAGGCAGAGAACAGCGATCCTCCCCAGCACCCCAGCGCTTCGTCCCGTGGCTAGCTGTCCATGGCATACGATCTCTAGGAGCATGTGCCGGTCGAGTGCATACAGCTCGGGTCGAGGGTGCTCAACAAAGATTTGCAGGAGAGTGTGAGCTTATGTTGAGTCTTATTACGCACTTGCCTGATGCCTGACTTGGTCATGGTACACAGAGCATGCCATGACGCTCCGGTGTCAAGGGCATCGGCGAGCTAGGTAGCCTGTCCCTCAGCAGACAGGCAAGCTTGACTGCATGGAGTGGAGACCGCGGAGGAACCAACGTACGGGAATAGCGGGTCCTAGGAACACGCTTCGGAGGCCAAGCTGCGTGACGGCTGGACAGTATATGGTTATCACTCGTACGAAACGGACACACTTTCCTCGAGTAATTAATAATTTTGGTGCATGCTACTATCTTGGTGTTCGTTCAGCCTAGGCAAGGCGCTGGCACACGAGGGCTTGCTATGAACACGAAGAGCGGCGGGTTCATGGATAGGTTCGCGGATAATATTACGGAGTAGATAAAGAAAAGTTGTTTGTACTACAAAGGTATATGTACTATACGCTCCCTGTGCTAGCCTAAGAGACATCTCTTTTGGCCTGTTCGAATACAGATGGCTACTAGTAGGCACGAGCCCACCCAAGTGAGAATATAGTGCTAGGGAGTTAGAAGGGCAGCGCACCTGAACTGGCTCACATGCCATAGCAGCGCGAAGGAGCATCCTAGAAATTCCGGTACCCCGCGCGGGATAGAAAGCTCTGAGATGCTCGATAAGGCTAAGGTCCTTGATGTTCGAGAACCTTGCGAGAGCTGATGACGGGGCAGGCAGGCGTTTCTCGGCCCAGAAGCGAGTGACGTCGTACACGAAGCCAATGTCGGATTCGGGTTCTGTGGCAGAACTATCGCTCTTTGTAGGACTAACAAAGAACGGGTTCAAGATAAAATCCTTTGGTTGGTGAAGGAGGTCTGGAGGGGTCAGCTCAGGGGATGACAATAGCGACCTCGGATACGAGCTTGACTGCGCTCGTTTCTGCCGTTCTTGTTTCTGCCGTTTTGGGGTTCGTAGTGAGGATGAATAAGGAAGCGGGGAACGTCCATTGCCGCCCGCGATGAATCAACGAGCCCAGCCACTGCAAAAGGTACACGCACCTTGTAGTATCCTGCACTTGATCCAAGCGCTGAGACGGCATGCGAGGAATATGGAAGATGCGGCCTTGAAGGAGGGGCAGGCTGTTGATATGGCAGTTGTGCTGTTAAAGCAAATGGAGTGAGCAAAGGCGAATATAGCGCACTAGTAGGAGCAGGGAACGATGAGACTCGGATGGCTGGGGGACAAAAGAGTGGCGAGTTAGATTGTAAGGATACGAAGCCTGCGAGGCGCGCAAAGGGCGGGCGATAGAAAGGGCGTGATGGGCCTCATCTTATCCTTGTAGAAACCGGCGCTGATATTCGCGCGAGGCGCAGGCTCTGGCGCAACGCCCTACAGAGCTCCGACGTGGTAGCAGGTCGCCTGCAGGCCACGCCCCTTGGTCGTGTCGCTCGCGATGTGCTGACGTGCGTCGGACAGGCGCATGTGCCAGCAGATGATGGTCTGGGAGCATTGTTCGGGATAATTCAGTCCGTGGATCGCCGTATGTAGTGTTCATGGTAGTTGTAGATCTGCACAAATCTGTGCGCTTGTGGCTTTTTTGAAACGTATTTACTGAGCCGTTCTGCTCCGGATTTGCTTGCCGCTCCTACGCACCAAGCCGAGCAAAAGCGTGTAATTCTGATTGGTGGCCTGAGAGCGTCCGTTAATCTACTTTGGGGACACGGGTACATACATAGCACTCAAAGAGCTAGAAGTTACCCTAGGACCTCTACTCACTTCGCGAACACTAGACTGTAGATCCTCCGCATTCCAAAGGAAACCAGCAATTGCGTCGAAAATTTCCTCGTTCGAAAGCGCGAAGAACTTGAAGGAGCGCAGGTTGGAGCGATGAGCGCTATCCAGGAGAGCAGCCATCCTGTCCATCTCCAAACTGACACTCCAGAGAAGACGTCGAGCTATACTGACGTAGTCTTCTACGTCTTGAAGGCAGCCTAATCGACGCTGTAAGCTATGCCGACTTTCTGTTCCTTGTTTTGCGTTGAGTCCTCCCCACACAGCGCGCACATCCTCCCCGACCACGTGTCGAATCGAGACTAGGACACTATCTATGTGCTCGAGACGACTTCTTTCCTCCGTGAGATTCGCGTGCAGTGTGATGACCAGCTCCGCGTGCGAAGCAAGGAAACGTTCGAAGGCCTCCCGCAAGCGATGTTCATCTTTGCAAGAATCGCGCTGATGGCTCGTGCTGCGTAGAACTACGGAGAAAAGACTCGTGCTTTCGAGCGCACACATGCTTTGCATGCCTTCGTTTGCAGTGGCAACCCTACGCAAAGTCAGAGTGATCGTTTAGCGAGGATACTGGGACGCACATCCAGTGAAATTCGTGGATCTTCAACAGTAACATGTTGATAGAGCTGCTGGCTGCCTTGGTCGCGTTGACAAAATCAACTAGTAGATCTTGGAAGACGGCCAACGATGGAACTCCAACGAGCTCGATCGCCACTCGAAAGCTTTCTACTGCATCTCGGGCATCTTGGACCGAGTAGAGAATGATAGGTGCGTCGACCATCGCAAGATCGGATAGCTGCGGGTCGTTTCTTTCTCCGCGCGACTCGGGAATACTTCCTAGTCCTATCCCACGTACCAAAACTGCCGGACAAAAATGTGCAACTGATGTCGAGGAACAAAGGTATTCAGTAGTCTGGACGGCGTCGATCGTGCCTTGTAAGACAGATGGATGGGTGGACCACAGGTACCAAGCGAGAAGAAGGAGGCTGACACGACTAAAGAATAAAGGGGCAAGGGCTGAGATGGCGCGGAATATGAGCATGGTGTCTGGCCAAGGTTCTGAGAAGACAAGCCGTCAGGGCTGGGGGATAAAGTACCAGCTTCGCATGGGCCCTAAATATGGGCAACATCGCTTGAGGTTACAATGAACAAAGAAGGATGAGATCAAGGCCGCCACAATCGACTAGAACACCATGAGATCGTGAAACGGAGCCAGTGAATAGTAAGCAATTGCGCATAGTTGCACGGCTAAGTCCAATCGCCTTTGTGGTGTAGGGTATCCTGAGATCCACGCACCATCAGATCTAGATTTCTTTCATATTTGGCAGGCGAAGGGCGCGTGTGAAACGCAAAATGCGCGCCTAAACCTTTTGTGAGATGCATAGCTGGCGAGGCGACTAAATGGTACTTCGCATCAGCTTCCGCAAGGCGAAAAAGGAGTCACAAAATGGAGACAGGACAAAGGAACGCTTCAACTTCACAAGGGAACTGAGACATCTCCGCTATATCATGACGTACGAGATAACCGACACAACTCCAGCTCATTGCGTCCATAGACGCGCTCAAAGTTCCTCACTACGGTTAGGTCCCAGTTAAGTCCCGCAAGATACAGTGCAGGTAAACAGGGGCGTACTCTGTGTCCCTTGTAATCCCCGCACACTGGCGAACTAGACTGCAAATATTCGTGCTAATGACAGTCGAGGACCACAAAGCACTTTAATCGCGTCGGAGGCGCGCCATCGTCATTTAAGCCACGGACGTTCTCCGGGAAACCAGCATTCTCTTCTTCATCCATGAACGACTCACGATTGAAGCCAGTTTGGACAACCGCGGTTCCTCTCCGTGAGGACATAAAGGCGTACCAACTTCCGCAAATCAGGGTCGCGAGCAGAAAGACGGCCCCTATCGTGCCGGCTATGCTTCGAAGCTATAGTATTAGCCCCGGAAGCGATTATCCAATAAATTGGGCGGCAAAAGTATGTTTACGACGAAGTGGTGATGGTTGCGCAAAGTAAGGGACTATCTGCTGACGTTGCACTTGGGCAGCCTAAGCCCGAGCCTGAGAGCTCGTCGGCAGCTCTTCTGTCCGAGTCCGCGCCGACCGCCCCATCCATTCCTAAAGTCGAACATCCACATACGTGCCACTCTCCCGTCAGCGATCAGCGTGTACTCCCTCCTGCAGTACCGCATGATCACCACTTGGAAGGAGAGACACGGACAGTCATCTGTGAAGATACGACCTCCAGCTCTCCGTCTTTGCGTGCGCCGTCCATTCCCCCATGGACAGAAGCAGACAAAACGGTACATTCTTGCCGCTGACATGTCTGCTCTTGGCTCTAACTCTGGTTTCAGGCCGGACAGCATGGCGCGGCGGGCTTGGCACCTAGCGAGGTATTGGAATCCCCTTTGAGGGATTCGGACTCACAGCGCTCTGCGGCTCAAGCCCCTCCGGCAGCACCGCGCAGAACGAGACTCGTTTATCAGGTCGTCGGAGAAGCCCGAACGCAAGCCCCACCAGATCCTGATCCCGTTCCGCAACCCCTTCGATCTGACTGCGTTCGTCCACTTTCATACATCGCTTCAGGCCGGACTTCATGACTAAGAACAGGGTGTGAGATTGAACAGACGACAGTTCCTGATCAATGGGACTGGGGATTATACTTACTGGTTTTGGTCTTGCGAGGAGAATTCGGGCCTCTCCACTTGCCTCTCCACGTCACCGATCGAGAAACCCCTAGTCCTTCATCAATCTGTACAACTGGGTATTGGGGACATTTTCCTTCATCAGTACAAGAGCGTAACAGAAGGGCCACTCATGATGCAAATCTGGATACTTAGACAGAGGGAACACTCTAGTGGCATGTTTTGGCAGCCAGTGGGTCTTGGTTCAATTCTCGCATGACACCGTGCAACTGACGCAAGCGATAGGAAGGACCCGGTGACATCAACCATCCCATACACACGCAACGCTACCTCGGCTTCAAAACTCATCCGTATCTTGCACCTAGTTGGATGGCGCCAAGAACGTATGCTCGATATGTAAAGCAGCCCTCGAATATTGAGATCATGCGCCTTCCGTAGACTCGGAGCTACAGTACTTTCGGCCGTCTATAGGTCATATGTGCATAATGTATAGTCCTACTTAGCGGTGACCAAAACGTTGCTATAGACTCGGTTCACGATAGTCAATAGTAGTATGCATATTAAGAGCGCAAGGGATTCATGATCCTTGGTAGGTTCTTCTGTTCGCACGGTCCCGGGCCGCTCGTAGTCCAATCGCCGTCTTAATGCAGCCCCTGCATGGAAAACGTAATTACAGAAAGTCAAATGTTGTCCGTACGAGAAGGGACTGAGTAGCCTGCGTACTCGGCGTGGCAAGAAGTGGCAGCAAGCTGAATCACGATAGGGCGTTTCTTCGCCTTGCTCCCATTCTCCCCCCGTGAAAGATTCATCTATTGATTCCTACAAGCATCCCTGAGAATCTGTTCCTGCTACATGCTCGCGCCCAGGCTATGCCTGCCATCTTGGTCGTTCTTCCTCGCCATACAAAACCCTTCCGGCCCTTCCGTCTCACTGCCACTCAATTCTCGCTCGCCGCCGTCGTCTGCCCGCGTAGCTGTACCTCTTAGCGGCCCCAGAGGAATGTGCGGGCAGCGAGGCTGAGGGTGTGTGGCTCACTCGTTTCTCATTCATTTCGCCTGACCAAATTCCATCGCCTTTCACAGTCGTCTTACACCTCGCGGTGCCTAGGCCAAAAGTTATGCCTCGCCTTTCTTGTTTTCTTTGAGGCTCAAGGCCTTTTCGTGTGCGTGATACAAAATGGAGCATCGGCACGTACAGCTCACCATTGTCTGTCTTCTGTCTTCCGTTTCCCGTTTCGCAGCCGGCCTGCGTCTCCAGTATCTCTACCTATTCTGCTTTTCCTTTTGAGGCTTCGAATTATACAACATTTCCAATGAGTGTGTTCTCTCTTCTTTCCACAAACTGGAGCGTTAAGGCTAGGTTCTTAGATCCGCTTGCACGACAGACAAATTCTGAGCTAGCTGGGTCCGCGCAGGGCGCGCAGCAGGCTGATCCGGCGCTTGTAGGGCCATCGACAGATCGTTCGGGTGTGTACACCCGATGTATCCCTTAATATATTTTCGTTGACGCCAGCCTTCGCAATCCCTAGCTTATCAGAAGAGGAAAAGACGGGATGACGAAGTAGCCACGCCGACAATGCCACTCGTCCACCCTCCTAGCCACGGACAAGCGATAGAACCCTCGTGCGGTGCGTTCATTCCCCTCCTCATCCTTTACGATACTAAGCTCTACTATATTCGCCTCGTACAGAAAGCCCGGATGATCCTCCAGTCCGCAAACGCGCCAAAGCATCATTGCCAGTGGCGCCTCCTCCCCCGCCTATTTCTCGAAAGCAGGCCGCCCCCAAGAGCTACAGATATGTTCCTATTCCAAACTATAGACCGACTGGACAGCCCCCTATTGTCCCATGGAGTGACTTCCTTTTCAACTTCTCTTATATGCATCCTCCTGGGCCGGCGCTAGACCCGCGCTACCTTCAGAGGGTCCAGGAGCTTGGGTTTCTTGGGGCTACCGGCCACCCTTCAGGTCCCTATTCCAATCCTTCTCCGCCTTCCGGCTCCACTACAGCTCTTTACGTCCCGGAATCGGAGTCGGAGTCGGAATCGCAGAGTCAGCCTCTGCTTCTTCCCGCGCTTTACTTCCCTCAGCCCCAATATGCCGTTGATCCCTCATTAACGCAAGCGCCATCCTCTCATAGCTACCCACAGGACCCGAGCGTCTTCACTTCTGCTCACGAATCTGGGCGAGGGGAGTTCCTCTCTCCGATTTCTGACCCTAGCGTGTTTACGTCACCTCCCGCACCCTACATAGAGGCTCCATCCCAGCTGCCATTCGAGGCAACGCCTTCCACTCCACCCACAGTTCCTGATCTCCATACGTTGCCGGCATGTAGCTCGGCTGAGAGCCATCAGCGCATGAACGACGACTCAACTTTACACGAAGCCCACGCTCACGCCCAATCTCCCACATTCGAAGCGGACGACATGGTTCTTGATGAGCGTAGCCCATGTCAAGCAAATCCAGAGCCTAACCCCAACCCCCTTAAGGAACCTCCTTCCACCCTCCGTTTGACGGCTGTTCCTGTTGGCCCTAGCCCCGACACTGAACCAGCTCTGCCTCCAGCTCCCCACACCCTGCCCATTCCAGCACCCAACACGCCTAACGACGAGGAGGCTGTTTCATCACAATATTCCGTACGTTTTCCCTCTTGCTTAAGTCAAGCAGGCCTTTTCTAACGAGCACCTACCCAGGCGGAGCAGCTATTCGGTGACATCGTGGACGAACAGGACGAAGACACAAGACGCGGGTCTCCGGCGGAGGCGCCCACGGCCCGTGGCGAAGGCAGTAGTGCTACACACCCCTTCTCTGCACCAGGTCAGATGGACTGTGGCGAGCAGGGCTCAGTAGAATCCTCTGGGCGTGCTGCTCCGGTGAGTTCTTTTGCTGGCAGCTCTTTGGGATGTTTTTTTGTGCGCATCTTTACAGTCCCCTTTTCAGATCCCTTCAAGCACGCCGTCTGTGGCCGATCTGGTTGCCGTTGTGCATGGTCTGAATCACCGCATGCAGTGTATGGAGAGTACAGTGCACAATGCTATCCGTTTGATTTCAGGCCAAGCTGGGAGTGGCCTGAGTCAGGAGGCGCCTGGGGATGGAGCTCCTTCCCAAGGCGCAGGAACCAGCGGTCCCCATCCAACGGGTTTGGTCGCGCTCGTCCAGGGCCTCGACAGCCGGATGGGGCGAATGGAGAATACCGTGCTTAACGCCGTCCGTCTGATGGCCGGGAAGCAGGACCAAGGTTTGCGCCTGCGTCGAGAGTCGCTTTCCATGGCTAATATGAACGGTGAAGGCAGGGCGGCGTCTGGGGAAGATGCTGTCTGTAGCGACAGACAGGACGATGACGACGGTTACGATGCGGAGACTGACAAAGCCAGTGATTCACGCGGCTCGGTCTCCGGAGGGGTTAAGCGGAGGAGAAAGAAACATGGTTTCGCGATACCGAAAGGTCCAAGAAAATACAAGCCTAAGGCAATTCTCGATCTTCACGTTCGTTAAATCTGTCCATAGACTTCTTGCGCTCATATTTATCTAGGAAACCATTCGCGATGCGTGCTTGTCCATGCTGAATCGCGCAAAGGTTACGGACGATTTTCCTCACCCTGCCCCTACCGCCGAGGAGATACACGTATTTGAGACAACCGGACAAGGGGGTCCTTCCCTCGAGCACATCATGTTCGATCCCTCCACTACCGACAAGAGTGGCTGGAACAAAGCCTTCGTCGAAGTTTGTGCGAACTGGCTGGTTGCACACGAGTGGGTTCAAGAAGATGTCGATCTCACGCTATATAAGAAACACTTCGCCACTCATCTTAAAACCCTTCGTAATCACTACAGGGCCCTTCATCCAGATATCGATTCGGAAGAAACCCGAGCTCACCTCGCGAACCTTCGCGAACTGCAGAAGGTTTCTAGCCGGCGCAGAGCGCGCAAGGAGAATGTAAGCCTCCAGCAGAATATTGCACTTTTTACGTAACTAACGACCATGGAGCTATCGTCGTGGCGAGAGGATACATGCGAATTCTACGATGAGCTTGAGGCCTTGCTCAAGATCCTCAGGCGGATATCTGTCGATGCCCACTCCGACGACGAGAGCGATCACGAGAGCTCAAGTCGCCGCTATGTCATCTCAGTTCTCTGTTGGCGTTCCGCTGAAGCGCGGGATGTTCTCCGCACTCTCGACCTACTCCATCTCTCCACACATTTTAGATCTGACGGAACGCCTACACGCGGGAACTGGCCGCGGTTTCGTCAGCCTCGGGCTGGTGCGCCAGTGAGAACTGGTGAGGCCGCTGTTGGTCTTCCACGTAATTGGTACAGCGATGAGTTCCTGGCAAGTCTGACGGAGCGTAAGCAAGAAGAGCTCGATATACAGCCCGTTTTTCATTTCAAATTCTCGGACAAGTTACGCCAGTACGTGACTCGCGGCTGTTTTACTTACATTCACCTCATTTGCTCTAGGATCGCCGCTGATCATTTACCATTCCTCACAAAGCCAGGACTAACACGGCGTCCGCCGGGGCGCAAGGTTTCTATCCAAGATCTGGATGACTGGCTCGCACGTGTGGGCGACGAAGCCCAGGCCCGGTCCTGTTAGCGCACACGATCGGATGGTTGTAGTACCAGCCTGGGTCGTATCGTACGGTTTCCCCGTGTATGTATCCCAGCATGCGAATACTCCAAGCAGGATGCTTGCAATACGAGCTGATGGTCTGCATATGGTAACATGGATTTATTGGATATTTTCGTGGCAAGGCCTCGTGCTCGTGCCAACTTGGTGTGAGATCGTGCTTAGCGGCCCGCATCGCAACCAGGATCTGGCAGTTAAGGTGCCTCCTTGTAGTACGTGGGGTTGCGGACCATGTCCACGTTCGGAACGCACTTAATCGTTTCGTATCGCAAAGATTATCAGGTAGAGGACTGGTAGGCAGCACATAATTTATGCTCAACGTCAGAGCACTCGAGAGGATACCAATGAGTCACGTTGAGCGCGTCAAAATACGGTTGGATGCATATGACGACGAAGGACGGGGGTGGGTGCAGGAGGGTTGGAGACGGCCTACAGATGGCTGTTGCTGGCACCAAGTCGAAATGAACGGATAGAAACCCTAAAGGTGTCGTGAGCAAGGCGGCCTTAAACTTGCTTATCGCCTACCGTCACACTACCCTTACCACCTCTTTCCCCTCTGACTCGTCCCCACTCCGAGCTCGTATCGCAGGAGCCGACGCTCTACTCCAGTACCGTCCGCTTGAACGTTCTTCTCGGCGCAACGAAACCACATGACCAAGTCATGGAAGAGGAAGTCCGCAACGCGTGTCACGATGCGAAGATCCTCAAGTTCAGCGAAGGTCTGCCCAAGGGTTTCGATACTGAGGTCGGTGGCAAAGGTTTACAGCTGTCTGGCGGTCAGAAGGTATCGCGCAAGCGCAAGCGCAAGCGCTCTTGCATAATCCACGTATCCTGCTGTTCGACGAGGCGACGTCCGCGCTTGATTCGAATTCGGAAAAGATTGCACTCTACCAGGCGGCGAAGGGCCGCACGACCTTTGCAACTGCGCACCGGTTGTTGACTACCCAAAATGCAGACTACATTTACTTTATCAAGGAGGGCGTCGTCACTGAGAAGGGCACCCACGACGGCGAGCGGATCGCGCTCCGCGGCGGCTACTACGAATACGTGCAGCTGCAGGCTCTCAGGAAGGCGTACGACGCGTTCGCGTTCGACAGGCCGCCGACGTAAAGGTAGCCGTAGCTCAGGTGTGAGTATGATACTATGGCCCGGCTGTAGTGGCACTCACGGTAGACGATCAGAGTCGACCCGTGGGACCCCATGAAAGAGCTTGAGCGCGAGGACGTCAGGGTGAGCGTCGCCTGGATCCAAAACGGCGAGTGTCGTCGTAGTGTCCGTTTGCACAGTGGGCGTCGTCGTTGCCGCGGCCGCCGAGCGAACTGACTGGACCCACGTGGAAGCCTGCGAGTCGCGGACAAGCAACCTTGCCAGTGTCCGTATTGCCCAACGTCGCGTTTGAACAAAGGTGAATCCTGGGCGTGATCGCCCTTTCCGGAAAACAGAGTCTATAACCGTAAAAAACCATTTTCTGGACAGGGTTTCCGTGAGTGAACAGAGTGGAGGGCATTGTCACGCACGGCGGCTAGCCTTCGTCGAAGGAGTATACGAGAAGACGCGGGAGCAAGGGTGAAATCGCGCGTTAGCTCAAGCTCTTGGAAACCGTAGTATTGAGAGCGAGCGAGGGATGACTGAGTATTACTACTTGTGTGCTAAGCTGTGGGCCCTGGACGCGTGCGCGAAGGAAAAGGAGGTTAATGTGATAGCTCAGTCTCCGACCCAAGGCACAGCCTTCGCGCCAGGGGTGCCTCACCGTTTCCTACCAACAACTACGTGCATCCCATGCTAGAGACGAACCGTTTCTGCCGGTCCTTGCTCTGCTGTTCTCATGATTCCCTCATTACTCCGTTACCAATGTCGCCATCGGTTTGAGGAACCCACCGCCTCCGTTACATCAGTGAGCATCAGTCCTGATGGTCAGCTTTTGCTCAGTGGCACACACAATGGCCACTTGTACATGTGGTCTCTCATCTCTGGATCCCTTATATGCGATATCGATGCGGGCGGGCCGGTTACGGCCCTGGAATGGCCAGCGCAGCATTCGACCTTTGTATATGCCGGCTTCGGCGATGGTTTGCTTGCTCGAATAGACATTGAGACTGTGAGTCTTACCCATCTACATGCCGCAACAGATAGCCAATGCTTTTTTCAGCACACGCTTCGCGTAGCTAGGGTGATTGCTTACGACACTGGTAGTGTTGAGCACATAGCCATCGCGTCTACGGACAACTCGCTTCTTTCTACTGCCGCAAATGTTGCTTCCGGTCCCGCCATCGTGACCCTTTGGAGGGCGGAATCTAATGCACACAGTTCGTGAACTTCATTTGTCTTCGAGCTCATGCAGTGACAGTGATTGATTGCCATTAGATTGGTGCAGTATCATGAGCCTCCCTTCTCCCCCGCCAAGCTTCGCTGTAGACCCGCAACACGATGCAGTCGTTGTCACAGGTCTTCACTGGATTGAAGACCCGATAGTCAGCAATATTACCAATGCAGTCAGAGGTGGCCTGCTCTTGTCTTCGTACCTTTCTCACACTGTCATGTAAGTGTGCACCGACCGTTTCGGGCGATTTTAACATGCATTGCAGCTGTTGGAATATTGCAACTCATACAATTGCTTGGCGTGTCGCTCGGCATGGGTGGTGAGAGGCTCTTCATGACCTCGCTTTCACCAGATTCTTATGTGCTTCGTTGATTCTTGAAGTGGGGCATGCACACTGTCTCCGGACCGCAAATATTTAGCAGTGCAGACAATGCAGCCTGCAATGCTAGGGATTTACAGTACTCTCGCAAGAGACCCTGTCGTTCTTGACATTAAATTAGAGCGTTGCCCTAAAGCCACCCCTCTTCCCGTTTTGTTCATTCATCAAGGCCGTGCCCTTCTTACAGGGAGTAGACTTGGCAAGGTTCGCATCTGGGACACAAAGCTTGGTGATTGTTGGAGTACGCTGCGTCATCAAGATGGTACGTCTGTCTCAGTGATCAAGCTGACAGTAACTTTAGAAAGCTCAATGACTCCAATATAGCAGCTGGGCAGTGGGTTTCAAATGGCCCAGAAGTACGCTCCTTAGCGGTGAGTTCTGTCATGAGCAATACAGCATGTGATTCTTGACATACAAGTCAGGCTTACTCAAATGGGAAGTCAGGGCGTGATGTGATCGTAACGGGAACAGCTGAGGGAAGGGCAAGTGTTGTGTCCGTTTTCATTGCAGCCCCAGAAAACAACTTCACAAGTAACTCGAATAATGGTATGTTATATTTTATGATCATGTATGTCTTTATCTCACTGATGTGTAAGATGATCGGTCATCTCATATCCATCTCATTGCACCTTGGTTTCTCTATATTAGCATTCCTATTATGGTCCTCTTCGCCATTCTTGTCACTCAGCCTATTATTATTGCTGTTAATCAGCTTATGCAATTTTACTCTTATACACTGTAACCCAAGATATACAATACCACTGTAACATTTTGTGAGTGAGTCCCTGGGTCACACAGATAAGGGGTATCAGCTGTTTGTTTGTTTGTTTGTTTTTATATAATTTACTGTTCAGGGGGAGTGGGGCCCCATATGTTAAGAATGGACCAGACTGTACGGGTAAATACGGGCTCGCGCGTAGGACAAGTCTGATAGCTATTCACCTGTACGGGTAAATACTACAAGGCTGTAAGTAACCAGCATACATAGATATAACGGGAGACGTACCGGGCTCGCGCGTAGGACAAGTCTGATGCCAGACCTTGTCCTGCTCCCAAGAGCTTTATACGCGCGAGCCCTTTCTGTAATCTACGAGGCGGGACGGAGTACATACAACGAAGATATATAAATGCGAGACATACTGCGCCGAAACCGGATAGCCTACAACATGTGCGGGATCCGGACCGAGCTTGGCTATCACAACACTCCCCCTCAAGCCTCGCGCCGGAGACCGAGCTCGACAGCGAAGTGCTTGACCTTTGGCGATGGAAGGGCCTTCATGAGCGCGTCGGCCACCATGTCCTCGGTCGGGCAGTAGACGAGCCGGATTTGGCCCTCCTCGATGACCCAGCGGATGAAGTGGTACCACACATCGATGTGCTTCGACCGCGTGTGGTACTGGTGGTCGTGCGCGAGCGCAATTGCGGACTGGTTGTCTGAGAAAAGCACTGTCGCATCGTCGATCGAGCCCAGGACCTCATTGATGAGCGACCGCAGCGGCGCAGCCAGAGGGCCTCCTTCATGGTGTGCGTCGCAGCGACATACTCGCTCTCCGTTGTTGAGAGGGAGACAATCTCCTGGCGCTTTGAGCTCCAGGAGACGGCCCCACCATCGATGAGGAACGTGTAGCCCGAAATCGCGTGGCGATCCTCAGTCATGCTGCCATTGGCATCACCGTACCCGACCAGCTGCCGCTCCTGGCCACCATATGTGAGCCACAAATCCCGCGTACCCTTCAGGTAGCGGTAGATGCGCTTCACAGCGGTCCAGTGCGCCAGGCCGGGATTCACTGCGAACCGAGAAACGACGCTCACCGCAAACGTGATGTCCGGCCGAGTACCAATCGATGCGTACATCAACGCACCGACGGCCTCCCGATATGGCACGTCGCGTACTGCAGCAATCTCTTCCGCTGTGCTTGGTGCCTGCGAGCTTGACAGGCGAATGTGGGGCTCCATGGGTGTCAACACAGGCTTGAGCTCATCGAGGCCAAAGCGACGAAGGATCGAATCGACGTACGCGCGCTGCGATAAGCCGATTGTGCGCGCATCGCAGTCGCGACGAACTTCTATGCCGAGGAGCCAGTGGAGCTCGCCTAAGTCGGTTACTTTGACATGCTTCCGCAGTTCCTCCTTGAATGCGTATATGAGGTCAAGCGTCGAGGCGGCGATCGTGCAGTCGTCGACGTGAACGACTACAATGAGAGTGCCGTTTTTCTTGAAGAAAACGGCCTGATCGACTTGTGCATGCTCCAAGCCCATGGAGTCACAGAAGATCTGAACCAGCCGCTGATACCAGTGCCGGCCAGACTGCTTGAGGCCATAAAGGGTGCGTTGAAGACGGAGAACGCGCCCATTGAGGTCCGGCGGCGCATAACCGGGAGGTGGCCGCATATAGATAACTTCGTCCTGGGTGAGGGTCCCGTTGAGATAAGCGCCCTTGATGTCAACCTGATGGAGCTCGAGGTCGAGTCGATTAGCGAGCGCGAGGACGGTGCGGACCGACGCAAGGTTGGCGACGGGGGCGTACGTGTCGAAGTAGTCGACGCCCGGCACCTGCGAGAAGCCTTGCGCGACGAGTCAGGCTTTGAACCGGGCCACGTGACCCGTGGCGTCCTTTTTGGCTTTGAAGACCCACTTGCTGCCAACTACGTTCGCGCCGTCCGGCGCCTTCTCCAACGTCCACGTCCCGGCCTCCTCCAACATCTCCAATTCTTCCTCGATGGCGGCACTCCAAGACGGCCAATCGGGCCGACGACGTGTCTCGGCGAGCGTTCGCGGCTCTAGCTCGTCGGCTTCAAGCGCCGCGAGCACGTATTCGGCCGGCGCGCCGCTAAAGTCGCCCTCAAGCGTGACATAAAAGGCTGGCGAGCCTTTGTCCTCAACCACGCCCGGTAGCGCCGCCGAAGACGCGCCCGGAGGGACCTGGAGGCCCGCCACAAAGAGCGGGTCCGACGGCCTAGAAGACGAGGAGCCGACGCCCGCCAGCAGGTCGCGGGCATAACGGCTCGGCTTGCGCTCGTGCCGCGAGCGTGTCGCGTCTATGCCGGGGGACCCGGCAGACGCGGCTGAAATGGACGAAACGGATGGGGGGACGAACACAGGAGCGGGCGCGGGCGTATGCGCAGGAGAGGGGACGGCTGGCATACCAGGTGCGTCGCCGCCGTTCGTAATCGTCGCGCCGGGCGTGCTGGCGTTGCCAGCCGGCGTGCTGGCGTTGTAGGTGAGCGCGGCGCCAGCTGGCGTGCTGGCGTTGTTGGCGAGCAGGGCTGTCGTGCCGTTCGCGCTGGCGTCGAGGGCGGGCGTGTCGGGCGTGTCGGTTGACGGCGCGGTTGCGTGCGTCGCCGGCTCGGTCGTTACGAGCTCGTCGAATTCGACGGGCATCCCTTCCTCCCCCTCGAGCCCAGACGCGGACGCAAATACGACGCTCCGCTCGACCGTAACGACTCGCCGCTTCGGCCAGTACACGCGGAACCCCTTTGCGTGCTGGTCGAAACCTACCCAGCGCACCTCCTCCCCTCGCCCAGTCAGCTTCCCAGCTGGCGTCTTCTCCTTCGTTACCCAGCACCGCGCACCCCACTCATGCACTCCTCGCAGGTTTGGTTTCTGGCCCGTCAACATTTCATAGGGCGTCTTGCCGTCCGGCAGTGCCATCGTCAGGGTCCGATTCTTCAACCAGATCGCGTGCATGGCCGCCTCGCCCCACAGCGCGCACGGAAGACCGCTCGCATGGAGCATCGCGCAAACGCGCTCGCCAACAAGACGGTTTAACCGCTCCGCGACGCCGTTGTGCTCGGGAGTGTGATGGACCGTGAGCTTGGCCTCCGTCCCGGCGGTCTGAAGGTGGACCGTGAACGCGCGGCCTGTATACTCGCCGCCGTTATCGGAGTGAAGGACCTTGATGTGGGCGCCGTGCTGCGTGCGGCACCAGGCCTCGTACTGAAGATACGTGCCGAATGTGTCGCTCTTCTTCGGAAGAAGGTACAGGTTGGTATGGCGGGTGTAGTCGTCAGTAAAGGTAACGAAGTATTTCTTCCCAGTAAGAGTGCTGACAGGAGCCGGTCCCCATAGATCGCTGTGAACCTCGTCGCCGAAAGCCGTCGCGCGCTCCCCCTCGCGCGCACGCGGGATTGACGCACGCGAAGCCTTTGCATATGCACAGGACTCGCAGAAGAATGGCTGGCCGTCGTCCGTTGTCGTGAGGGACAGGCCGGTCACGAAGCCGTTTGCGACCATGCGCTTTGCGACAGCAGCTGAAATGTGGCCGAGCCGCCGGTGCAGCTGCTCCAGGGTGACGTGCTCTGTCGCCGCAAAGGCCGCATCCTCGGGACTCTCCAGGTCCAGGCGATAGGTGCCGCGTGCCATGCGTGGGATCTCGCCAATCGTCTCGCTATCAGGAGATGCGATAGTGCACGCACCATCCGCAAAGGTGAGTGAGAAGCCGAGTTCGTCGAGACGGCCTACTGATACGAGGGTGTAGCCGATCTCCGGGGCATAGAGGACCTCCGTGAGACGGAGCTGTGAGACGTCAGCACCGTTTGGCAAGTCAAGGACGACGTCGCCCGAGCCGACCGCATGGAAACTGGCCTTGGTTGCCGACTCGAAAGGCTTCGGGAGGATTTCTGCAAAGTTCTCGAAGTCCTCACGGAATGGTGATAGGTGGCGCGTCGCGCCGGAGTCGATGATGGCGCATCGGCGGGTATCCTTTGTGGCGCCCAGAACCAAGTACGCAGCCTCATCGTCGCTTGACGGACCATTGGCGCCCTTGTCGTCCTCGCCATCACCCGCACCCTCCGCACGATCGCCAACCGCGTTGCTTGGCTGTTCAACCTCGTCGTCAGAGGAGACAGAGCCAAAGTTGTAGTCCTCGGAACCGTCGTCCGAGCCATAGTCCGTGGCACTCTCCAGGTCTGGCATGGAGTCCGAGTAAGAGTCGTCCTCCAAAGCAAGCCACTCACCCTCATCGTCGGACGCGTGCTCCATCGCCAGCCGTGCTGAACCGCTATCATGGGGAGCTGTAGAAGAGCCACCCGTCGTGCACGCCACCTCAGGACAGTTGCGCCGCAAGTGCCCACGCTTCTGGCACTCCCAGCAAAGTGGGTCACGCCCTTGCGCAGGTGCAGCCAATCCAGGGTTGCGGAAACTGCCACGCATGGCAGGTCGAAAACTAGCAGCATATGCAACGTTGTCGGGCTCGTGCAAAGCCTGCTTTGAAGCATCCTTGGTACGGTCAACTGAGAGGCGCTCCCACTCGTCGAGGACGTGGCGAATGAGGAGGTCAGGGGTGATGGTGAAGGTAGCTGGGGCGGGAGCATTGCCAGCAGCAGCAACAAGAGCGGGACTAGCAGCAAGGAGGTCCTGCATCACCTTGGCCGAAGAAAGGAAGGCCAACGCGTGGGTCGCATAGTGCTTGGGAAGGGCACGAAGGATAGTGGATATATAGTCGCCGTCGGAGATGTCGACACCGCACTCAGCCAGTGTCTCCTTCCGAACAGCGAGGTCGGAGAATACTTGATGAAGTGGCTGGACCCCTTTTTGTCTGACAGGAGGTATGTTATTGAGTAGAAGGTGTGTCTAGTTGCCCAATGTCAGGGATCGTCGCGAATGGGCCTAGTTTCGCCCATCGTCATTATGTGGCGGTCGGAGTCGACTAGAAGCCCCCAGGGCGCGCGTCGTAGAAGAAACGAGAGTTTAAAGGAAAGGAAATAGCATTGCCGATCTCTACAAGGAAAGGTAGACGAGAAGGACAAGCT
>MU273890.1:0-19316 GCA_022160365.1 Vararia minispora EC-137 | reverse complement strand
ACTCAAGGAAGTTCGGGAAGAAGCCCAGGCGAGTTTACGAATGGCCGCAGACGTCATGCGCGACCAACACGGCAACTCGAAGACAACGTTCACCCCATTCAAAACCGGTGATAAGGTGTACCTCGACGGAAAGAACATCCGATCCACGCAACCCAAGGCCAAACTTGGGGCCAAACGATGGGGACCGTTCACGGTAATCGACGTTCTAGGGCCACTCACGTACAGACTTGACATCCCCAAGACGTGGAAACGTATACATCCCGTCTTCCATGCCTCGATCCTCACGCCCGCCATCGACACCGACGCACATGGACCGAATTACCTTGAACCCCCTCCAGAACTGATCGACAACGAGGAGGAGTGGGAGGTCGAGGTCGTCGACGGAGGACCCGTCGGACGGGGGTTCAACTACCTCGTCCACTACATTGGTTATTCAGACACGGAAAATCGCTGGACACCCATGAGCCAACTCCGGAACGCGAAGGAGGCCATCGCTGAGTACCATGAACGTCACCCTGCTGCTCCTAAACCACCCAACTTAGCACAGTTCTTGACAGGGAAAGGCAAGGCCACACCCAAACGTGCTCCCGGCGTAAGCACGCCCTAAGAGGGGGGTAATGTTACGGCTTGACGCCTCACCCGCACCCCACGGCGCCTCACCATAACAATGGAAACACACCCAACATTGGTTACGACGCACCGGACATCTCGTCAGGCGCACGCCTCGACTAGACGCACGCCATTGCAACAAGCGCGCGCTCCACAATAAGTGCGCACCTTCTATAGAAGCGCCCTGTCAGCGCATATCTATAAGCGGCCCGGACCCAGTCAGCAACAACGACTAATCATCACCAGTCACAGCCTCGGCCTTGATCATCACCTCGGCGATGACTCACGCTTAGTCGCTATCCTATTGTTCCACTGCTTACATAACTATCTCGTGCACGGACCATGTATCAGTATATAAGGACTCCTTGTTTCCCTGTATTTCCCCAGCTCGTCCACTTGTCCCACCAAGTGACTTCGCAATCCTACTTCTCTCGCCTTCTCACCCCATCGCCTCAAGCTCCCTTCCGCTCATCACTAAGTCCGTGCAGCCCGGGGGCAACAGCTCGATAAGTCCTGACAGTGTTGCTATATTTCCGACCCTGAATTTTGAAATAGGCATCCTTGGTCGCGTTTTAATGCATGCTGGGTAACTACCAGCAATCGTTTAAACGGGCCATCCTGCACGGCTGTTATATCGGCAACTTCATTCATATGTTGCAGGCCATTTGCAGATGTACTTGTTGTTATTGACGAGAACATCAGCATCTCCCCTGGTGGCTGAGAGAAGGCTGAGAGGAGGTCAAGATATGCACACTTCTGTTACGGTTTGACGCCTCACCAACACTATCGACGCCACACCCTAACCTCGGTATACGCCTCGACAAACGCGCACTTCGACAAATGTGCGCCACCTTCACAAGCGCGCGCTTCGCCACAAGCGCGCGCCTCCTATAGAAGTGCCTTGTCAGCGCATATCTATAAGCGGGCCGGACCCTAGTCAGCAGCAACGACCAATCGGCATTAGTCATCGCCTCGGCGTTACTCATCACCTCGGCGGTGACTCATGCTTAGTCGTATTCCTATTGTTCCTCCGCTTACCTAACTGTCTCGCGCACGGACCATGTCTTAGTATATAAGGACTCGCTATCTCCCTGTAATTCCCCAGCTCGTCTACTTGTACCCCAAGTGACTCGCAATCTCACTGCTTCTTTCCCTCCTTCCCTCCTCCCTTCGTTGTCTGCCTCAATCCCCGACCTCATCACTAAGTTCGTGTAGCCCGGGGGCCTTCTGTCTGCTAAGTCCTGACAACTTCAAGACTCCATTTTCCACTATACTATGCACCTCTTCTGGGTTTGAGCAGATGCGCTTCATGAATAATGCATGTAAACGAGCAAGTGTGGCACATGGCCAGTCTGGAAGTGTTCTGAAGCTGTTAGCATCATAATGGTCACAGGTGGTGGTGGAGCATATATGGCTGTTGAGATACAGATTCAGATACACTGTATCTCCCAACTTTGAACCTCCCTAGTATGCCTAAATATATGGGCAAGTGTGGGTGAGAACATGGGTGTGGGCATGGGCATGAAACTGGGTATAAACATGATTGCAGGCAAGAGATCAGAAATAATAGCAGAGCTGTGACTGGGTATGAGAGGGTCTGAAAATAGGCTGTGGTATGTGGCATAAGTGTAATGTGACCTTGTGGCATACCATAGATAAGGTAGGACTTGTGGCATATGGTTCACATAATGTGCCACATTGCATGGGAATGGCAGAGCTGTGGCATCTGTGTGTGGCAGGGAGGCAGTGTAGATTGCCAGTGCTTGGTATGATAGGGTGTATATAGTTATAAAACAACACACTACTTCAATGGTCATATGGTTGAATGGTTGAGCACACATAATCTCTCGCATGCAAAGACTGTGATGTCATAGGTTTGATTCTAGTTTATGCCACTCTTTGGCCTGGTCTGTCTTTTGAATTTTGGTGGAGGCACTCACATGCTTCACCTTTCGGCTGATGTCAGCTGTTCACTCAACAAATCAGAAGAGGCTACTACCAGCTCAATTAGAAAAGTTGTGTCTGCTGCTGGTGAGTTTGCTTCCTTTTCATGCAGTAGGCTAGTCACAGAGTTGAAGTACATAGACTTCTCTTTCACTGCTCTTTTGCACATAAAGTTATGGCATTTTTATGACATTTTTGGCTGCATTGTAACACGTGCTCTGTGTATTAACGCACTGTGGGTAGTTACTAGCAATCGTTTTATCGAGGGTCCTACACAGCTGGCAAGCGCTCATACTCCCTTATAAAACAGTAAGCGGAATATCTAGTGTATGGAACGGGACAAAACTATGCCAGTGTGGTACATATGAAGCCTTTTTAAGTTACTGTCAGCCATCCATATAAGCCCTTCTGGATTCCAATGCTCCTATGCGGGGATCTGACGGGTTTACTGGCAGCTTGCGATGACTAAGATGATTTTGTTCCTTATTAGGGGCCTGTGGTGACCTATAAGGACCTGTAGGGATTTCGGATTTCTGGTGCTGTTCCGGTGATGTTACCTCTTGAACTAAGGGTAATGTAATGACGTGCCAATGACCGCTGAAATCTTCTTCTAAGTGCGCTTTTCGATGATTCTCTGTGCGCCCGCGCTTCTTTCCCTCCTTGATCCTCTTCTTGCCCATTCTTATCAGTGAGTTTTGCGCGATACTGGAGAGGTCGGCATAGCGAGTCGACAGGAATATACGCAGATAGCCCACGTCCAACTGCTGCCCTTCGTACAGACTAAACTGCAATGGGTGATTGCCGCTGTTCCCGAAGTTCACAGGTGCCGGCTGAGGCTTCATGCCACTTATACGACCGGACACCTGCGCGTCGGTCTGAGATCCCATAGCTGCGACGCGAGGCTCGGCATACGTGTCTATGAAGTTACGTCGGGTCCAATATTCATACAAAGAACGGATAACTCACAGATCTCAAACGTACTGCAGTCGAAGAGGAACATCCACACGAACAGATTAGCCGCCAGCTTGTTGGTGATCTGGACACCATATTGAGCTGACGCCCTATTGTCCTCCCATTTCGAAGCCTTGACCCTATACGCCTTGATATTTCTATCCATTTGTAGTGGGGCTATGATATGCATGCGGCGAACGATCTCGCCATTCGGCAGTGCATGGAAGGTGCGGCCTTCACTAATCTCGCACAATTCGGCCTGTACTCGCCCCTCCCCGAATATGTCAGCCGCCCGGGATTCGCACGTTAGGTACTTAAAGAAATGAGCGCCAGCCTGTAGGATTTCCCACACACGCGCAGCACGCGGACCCGCGTCCCCCGGTGACACGAAGACGCGCAACTCGTGCAACCCAAGCCTACAAATATCGGAAGATTTGTGGTGTAGGAAGCGGATCGTGCTGTCCTCAAGGTCGGCGTCGACAACGAGATTGATGGTCCCAGGCTGCCAGTCATCATGATCGGGAACGACAGCGAGCCGCGGCCGCCCACAAGCAGGGTGAAGATCATGGTTGCCTTGCGCTAATGCCGCCTCAACGCATTCGAGAGCGCCACCAGTTGCGCGCACGTGAAAAATGTCCTGCAACCTAGACGTCCGGAGGGCGAATGCACCGCGTTCTATACGGCCGGGGCTTTCGCCGTCGATCTTCATTCTGATCTTCATCGAGGAGGCTGCTGCACCAACTTCTCGTATGACTGCGTGGCACTGCGGCTGGTCCAGCCAAAAAGACTTCCACGAAGGGTAGACAACGAATTCAGCACCAGGGACGATACCAAGGATTTCCCCTGCATAGATGATCAAGTCAGCATCCAGATCTTTCGCCGTGTTGTTGTCAAGCTGCTCCACCCCGAAAAACAGTGGTCGCTGTAGGATGCGTTCGGGTTTGAAGATCGCATGGCGCTTGTAACGTCCTTCACACTGGGGGTTTTGCCTATAGCACAGCTGATTTCAGCGCCGTCCTATGCGTAGCAAGAGAGATGATGATACTTTTCGCAGAGAGTGCCTACTTCATTTATGAGGTCAACATATGTGAGGTTGTAAATAGATCTGTCCTCCTCCTTCTTTTCGAGGACGTCAAGAATGGCCTTCGTAAACAGCCCATTTTCCTGCTCAAGGGCTGTCTCCGTAGAGGCACACGCGGCGAGAACGACATGCGATCGGTGTCCGCCGTGGAGAAAATTGTGATTGAGCACCGACCCACGCTCAGAATCCTCTATGTAGGACTTGCGGAAAGCTTCTTTGTAACTCTCCGAAAACTTCGAGCCCTCTTTGAACCGTACGCCACGTTCTCGACAGTTGCCCGGACGGGCCCCTGAACCCGAATGACAACAATCGAGGATGACGGTCTGCATCCAGCGATAAATTGTCGGCTTCGAGGCGAGTGTCTAAGCAACTTACGATGTTGTCCCCCTTCACTTCCGCTAGGCGATGGAGGAGAGAAGCGAAGACGAGGTCAGGCACGACACCCTCAACCCACGTTTCCTCGGTGTCGTTGTACCTAGCGTCGTGTGCGACCAGACACTCTATATTGGAATTGTTGACAGCCCAACTTGATTCTGGGGGTTTCGGAAGAGTGCCACCGTGTCCCGCGTAGAAGATGAGTATGGGATCGCCCATGTTGATTGTGTTAAGATCAGCCAGACCCTTGACGCTGGAGATAATCCCGTCTTGCGTCGCTTCTTTGTCCAGAAGTGTACGGATGTGGGCCTCTGGGACATGCAGTTTGTTAACGAGGAACTCCTTCACGCGGCAAACGTCGGCGACGGAGCCGCAGAGGCCCCCCACACCGAGATTTGAGTAGTCGTTTATTCCGATGAGCAGGGCATGTATACTGTGACCGCGTCAAAAAAGGAAAAAGAGGACTCGAGCACGCACGATTGCCAAGTAGACTTAGCGAGATCTGCAGATCCAACCTTTTCTGTATCCACCAACGGTCTGTGCAGCACAAAGCATTTAGGTGAGCACAGAGTTCAGGAAGCACGGCGACTGGAACGTACGTGCCGCACTCAGGCTGCCAGTGCACTGGCACGGCTGCGTCTGCATACTGCTCTTCTACTTGTAGACTGCCCACTGGCAATTCTGGCTCCTTTAAGGCGGGCTCGCTTATCGGTGCTTCCTCGCTAGAAAAAGTGGGCATGAAACTGTTACTCTGTGACCATCATAAGGTTCTGACGCACCCTGCGCCGCTCTGATTTTTTTCGTCCTTCTTTCCGACCTCTGAATCACTCTGCTTTGACTCCTGAAAATTGGGGCCGCTTGTCGATGCCTGATTACTGTGCGGCAGTGGACATGAGAGTCCCGCCAAGGTTATCAGGCGACAACGGACCTTGCACTGTCTATGGCCTGCTTCGATAGTATTGCGATAAGTCTGAGTAGGCATCAGACAACGTGAAGGACCCGGACTAGCATAATATATACGCAGGACTTTGCGCCGCACCAGCATCCTCGTGAATACTAGCGGGAATCTGAGGGGTCGTGCCAGACTCGGATACTTCAGCTATAGTTGTCAGACTGGTCGTCTTCGGGTAGGGCAGACAGCAGACACGTTGCCCCGGTGCTGGTGGATACACGCACATTTGAAAGCAGCGATTAGTTTTTTGGATAAGTTCTTGAAGCGCGGCATCATTAAGGCAGGGGGAACTCGAAGGCGGGTCTGCGCTCCGTCACGGTTCCAGCTAGTAGTAGTACTTGAAGCCGACTGCCGCATGTACCCCATGCTGCATCCGCGTTTCCTGCCTTGCGCCTGCCAGTAGTCTTCCATCATGATTCACCTTGAAACTGGCCAGCTGTGTAGGACACCGGTTAACAAAGCGAACTAGTAGTAGCCCATTCAATTAATTGAGCAGGCAGCCAGCATTGTCCGAAAGTGCACATCACGTGGTCTGCTGCTCCGAGTCTCAAAGAAGTACCACCAATGAGATTCGAACCCGGTGTCGTCTGCTGCTGGCGCACGCGCTGAGCGCTGAGCTGTAAGGTTGGGGTGGGCCCGGCATTAGCCGGGATGGACGCGGGCAACGGCGAGCCGCAGGCCCCCCCTAACCCTACAGCTGTTACTCAAATTAATGACAGATCCCACGCATGTGATGCGTGTTTGTAAGCAGTGCCCCAGCTCGCCCAGATTGTCAATTTCGACTGTCTTGAGGTCCCATTGACTGCATAATGCACAGAATGATGTAGTATGCATTGTACGGACTCTTCTGTATAAAAATAAGATATCATCCCAGGTTACAGCTGGGTGATGATGGCAAAACCACAGTGTAGATGGATCCAGGAGTGTGAGAATGTGTACAGTCTGATTTGCATCATGCCAAATGCAACAGTGCAAAACCGAGGCCGTCACAGACATCGGAAAGATGGGCGGCACTCCCAAGCCGTTCAAAGACGACCGCGACGACGCACGAAACTATCACACGTGTTGCATGATGCACTTCATGTGCAATCCCAAGACGTTCAAGATGGACCTGAGCTGCATCAACTTCTTCTGTCAGAACATGGACGGCGACATGTCCAAGAAATGGGCCACCTCCGTCCTCGAGGAAGTGATGGAAGACCAGCTGAGTCGAACCTTCCTACCGTGATGGTCGCTCACGCGCGTCTTCGAGGCGTTTGTCGCGCAGTTCTCCCCGGTGGACGAGGAGACCAAGGCCCAGGCAGAGCTTGAGGAGATCGAGCAGGGCAAGGACACCGCAGCCGACTATACGCTGCGGTTTAACGTAACGGCCAAGCGGGCCAGATACAACGAGCACACGGCGTTCAGGTTCTACCGCAAGGGCCTGAACGCCAACCTGCGCAGCAAGGTTGACGCAAGCGAACCCTCGCGCATCGCCACCCTGGGAGACTACCAGGAAGTGGCGAAACAGAAGGACGAGATGTGGCAATGCGAGCGTGTTGAGCATCAAGCGTGGGGCAAAGGTATGCCCTCCGCCAAACATTCGAGCAACGACGCTGGCGCCGCCTCGCAGGAGAAGCGGCCGGTCAAAATCGCAACGGTCACAAGCGGCAGGAACGGACGCCTGGAAAAGCTCACCGAGCCAGAGCGTGAATACCTGCGCAACAACGGCGGCTGCTTCTTCTGCCACAAGATCGGGCACATCATTCGCGAATGTCCCAAACGCATCGCGGTGGGTATTCCCACGCGCGAGCAAGGCCCCTCGACGACGGCACAAGCGGCCAAGGTCGAGAAACAGGAGGACGATGTGGAGGCCCTGGTAGCGCATATCAAGGCGCTCGGAGGAGGGGCAATGGACCGAGCTAGCAAGGCGCTAGGCTCGGCGGATTTTTAGATGGTCCTCACGCAGCGTCGTCGCGTAGGACCCCGCCTTCGACTCGGAATAAGGACTTCATTGGTGTATTATCTTGTGAGCAATCGTCTATGTCAATCAAGGTCTCCGCTACTCACAACGTGCAAACCCCGTCCATCAAGCTCCGAGGGAAATTCATCGGTAAAATAACCGGTCGACAAATTGACGTCTCCGCGCTGCAAGACAGCGGAGCGGAAGGAATCCTCATTGACGATAAATTCGTCAGACAACATCGGCTAACGACTGAAACACTGGCACGACCCATCCCCGTCAAAAATGTAGATGGGACGGACAACGGAATGGGGCCGGTGCGTAAATCGACTATTCAACGACTACGCATCTACTCGGACAACGGCAGCTCTTACCACGAGGAGGACGTTGAAATGTATGTCGCCGACTTAGGCGACCAGGACGTCATCCTCGGAACAGACTGGTTGCGAAGGCACAATCCGGAAATCGACTGGCAGCGGGACCGCGTAGACATGACGCGATGCCCACCCAACTGCCTCCTTGTAGATCTGCCAGTCGTACAGCTACAAACGGAAAAGCCAACCTCCCGGAGACCACCACCCGTCACGTGCGAAGAGGACGAGGACGAGGACGACATCGCACCCGTCTGCCGCACGGCCATCAACAATGAAGCTCCCACCTCGACGGCCAAGAGCACCACACCTGCGGCACAAGCAGCTCCTGACGATGTTCCAGCACCCCCTAAGGGAACCCCGATCTCGGTTCCCTGGGTGTTAGAAGGCCTACGACTCGCCAGGATCGTCCTGGACATCGCCACCTGTACCGTCGAGGATGGCGACGTGATTCTGTACACGGAAGACTACACAGAAGACCTAGATGAGCCGTTTATCCCCGTTTGCGCAGGCTCTACTAAGTCGCAACAACTGGCAGAGGCCGCCTTGGCTAAGCAGAAGGTCAAAACGTTCGACGAGATGGTTCCCGAACAATACCGCGACTTCACCAAGGTCTTCGACAAGGTCGCCTCTGAGCGCCTTCCGGAACGAGGAGTATGGGACCACGCTATCGACCTCAAGGACGACTTCATGCCCAAGCTGTGCAAGCTCTACCCGTTATCGCCCTCTGAACAAACCGAACTGGACGCCTTCCTTAACGAACAGCTGTTGAAGGGGTATATCCGACCGTCTAAGTCACCTATGGCGAGTCCGTTCTTCTTCGTCAAAAAAAAGGATGGATGACTGCGACCCGTACAGGATTATCGGCACCTAAACTCCGGCACCGTCAAGAACGCATACCCGCTCCCACTCGTCAACGAGATTGTCGATAAGCTCAAGGGCGCCCGGATCTTCTCCAAGGTCGACGTCTGCTGGGGCTATGAGAACATCCGCATCAAGGAAGGCGACGAATGGAAGGCCGCATTCAGGACGAACTGTGGCTTATTCGAACCATTGGTAATGTTCTTCGGCCTAACAAACTCCCCGGCGACCTTCCAAGCAATGATGAACGAAGTCTTCAAGGACCTCATAGCCAAAGGTGTAGTCATCATCTACATGGACGATATACTGGTGTTCACGGACACCATCGAGCGACACCGGGAAGTCATGTGACGAGTCCTGCAACGACTTCAAGACAACGACCTCTACCTCAAGCCGGAGAAATGCCTTTTTGAGCAAACGGAAGTCGAATTCCTCGGCCTCGTTGTCTCACATGATAATGTTGCCATGGACCTGGTCAAACTCGGTGGCATCAACGAGTGGCCTGTCCCAACCAAGGTTAAGGAAGTACAGTCCTTCTTAGGTTTTGCGAACTTCTACCGGCGCTTCATCAGGGATTTCTTGACCATCGCACACCCACTGTTCGAACTGACCAAGAAGGATATACCATGGGACTGGTCAACGGACTGCCAACTCGCCTTCAAGAGGCTTAAAGCTGCGTTCACCTCGTCACCCGTTTTACTCATGCCTGATCACAACAAACCATTCCGTGTGGAATGCGACACCTCGGATTTCGCAACCAGTGCCATTCTGAGCCAGCAGGGCGAGGATGACCAGTGGCACCTGGTTGCATACCTGTCCAAATCTTTCAATCCGGCTGAACGCAATTATGACATTTCTGACAAGGAACTCCTTGCGATCATCCGGGCACTTGAGGCGTGGCGACACCACTTGGAAGGAGCCAGGCATATGGTGCAGATTCTGACTGACCACAAGAATCTGGAGTACTTTACGCAGGCCCAGAAGCTTAACCACCGACAAGCGCGGTGGTCCCTCTATTTGTCGCGCTTCGACTTCGAGCTCCATCATAAGCCCGGCAACACTAACCGCGCAGACGGCCTCTCACGACGACCGGATTACGCAGAAGGAATCGACTCGGACAACGAGGGAAAAATCCTCTTTCACATACGCACGACGAAGCCGACGAACGTTGACGACATTCGGGAACGCATCCGGACCGCCAAGACAATTGACGACAAAGTCCTACAAGCCTTGGCGATAATCACCGAGGATGGACCTTCCTCACTGAACTGCATGCTTGGTGACTGGAAGCAACGGGACGGTTTCACGCTCTATCGTGGACGCATCTATGTTCCGGCAGATCCCGAGCTACAACGCGATATTGTACGCCTCTGCCACGACACACCAGGAGCTGGACACCCAGGACGTCAACACACGCAAGAACTTGTTTTCAGAGACTTCTGGTGGCCCGGTATGTCCGTATTCATCCGAGAATACGTTAAGGGCTGTGCGGTCTGCCAGGTGACCAAAAACCTCACGCATAAACCGGCGATTCCACTACTGCCGAACCTGATTCCGGAACGACCCTTCCAGATCCTCACCACAGACTTCGTCACAGACCTGCTGGAGTGCAAGGGGTTCGACGCGATTGCCGCCTACGTTGACCGTGGATACAAAATGGTTTACCTCGCACCGACGAACAAGATCATCGACAGCCTAGGATCTAGCGACCTGTTCATGCGTTACATGTTTCCTCATACCGGCTTAATAGAACAACTCATCTCTGACCGCGGCCCTCAATTCGCGAGTGCCACTATGCAGGAGTTAATGAAGCGACTCGGCATCAAGTTCACACTCAGTACCGCCTACCACCCGCAGACCGACGGACAGACAGAGCACTTCAATCAAGAGCTCGAGAAATATCTTAGAGCGTTCTGCAACCACTGGCAAGATGACTGGGTAGACTGGCTGCCCATCACGCAGTTCGTCCACAACTCGCGCGTCCACTTGGCCACCGGCAAGTTGCCCTTCGAGCTCCTCTACGGCTTCACCCCTCGCTTCTACCCAGACATCGCCACCAAATCGGAATTCCCTGCTCTGACCGAACGTCTCGAGCGACTCAAGGAAGTTCGTGAGGAAGCCCAAGCCAGCCTCCGGATGGCTGCAGACACCATGCGCGACCAACATGGCGACTCGAAAACGATGTTCATTCCATTCAAAGTTGGTGATAGAGTGTATCTTGATGGCAAGAACATCCGCTCTACGCAGCCCAAGGCCAAGCTTGGGGCCAAACGATGGGGACCATTCACGATAGTCGACGTCTTAGGCCCACTCATGTACAGGCTCAATATCCCCAAGACATGGAAGTGTATACATCCCATCTTCCATGCCTCGATCCTCACGCCCGCCATCGACACCGACGCTCATGGACTGAATTATCTCGAACCCCCTCCAGAGCTGATCGACAACGAGGAGGAGTGGGAAGTCGAGATCGTCGATGGAGGACCCGTCGGACGGGGGTTCAACTACCTCGTCCACTACATCGGCTATTCAGACATGGAAAATCGCTGGACACCTATGAGCCAACTCCGGAACACAAAGGAAGCCATCGCTGAGTACCATGAATGTCACCCTACTGCTCCTAAACCACCCAACTTAGCACAATTCTTGACAGGGAAAGGCAAGGCAACCCCCAAACGTGCTCCCGGCGTAAGCATATCCTAAGAGGGGGGTAATGTTACGGCTTGACGCCTCACCCGCACCCACGGCGCCTCACCATAACGACGAAAACACGCCCAACATCGGTTACGACGCATCGGACACCTCATCAAGCGCGTGCCTCGACTAGACGCGCATCATCACAATAAGCGCGTGCCTCCTGTAGAAGCACCTAGTCAGCGTGTATCTATAAGCAGCCGGACCTTAGTCAACAGTGATCACTAACCAGTGTTAGTCATCGCCTCGGCCTTAGTCACTACCTCAGCTATGACCACGCTTAGTCGTTCCACCATTGTTCCTCCGCTTACGTTACCGTCTCTCGCACGGACCATGGCTCAAGTATATAAGGACTGCTTGCCTCCATGTAATTTCCCCAGCTCGTCCACTTGTACCGCCAAGTGACTCTGCAATCTCATCGCTCTTGCCCTTCTCTCTTATTGCCTCAACCTTCCTCTCACCTTTCACTAAGTTCGTGCAGCCTGGGGGCAACCGCTCAATAAGTCCTGACACCTTGCCCTTGCTGCCACCGCACTTTCCATGCTTGGTTTTGCCCTTGTCCTTGTTGTCTGTGCTGCTGCTCCCGCTGCCACCAGATTGGTGCTGCAGTTGCTGCTGCTGCTGAGCAAACTTGGGCTTGCCCTGGTCATGCTTGTGCTTGATGGTGGTGGATTTGTTGGCAGAGGTGCTGCCCTTGCCTTTGTCGCCATTCCAGGTCTCATAGTTTGAGATTACCATGGACTGGACTTTGCTGAAGTCGACAGCCTCCTTTCCGCCAGCCACTGCACTTATGCTAAAGATTGAGATGGCGATATTGTAGGAGGGTGGGAGGCGAAATCAGGGATTTCAACTTCGAGCTCAGCAAGGTGCCCAAATTGAGCTTCCATTTCAGTGATGGTGGCGGCAGGGTGAACATCCGCTTTGATCTGGATGTCCATCACCTTCCTGAAGCTCTGGAAGATCCCTGTGATGGTCTTCTTCCCAAACTTGGCCTCTAGGGTGTTACGGTTTGACACCTCACCGACCTACCGGCGCCACACCCTAACCACGGCACACACCCCAACATCGGCCTAAACGCATCAGACGTCTCACTAGAACGTGCAGTTCAACGAATGTGCGTCACCTCGACCTCGACAGGCGCGTGCTTCACCATAAGCGTGCACCTCCCAATAGAAGCGCCTTGTCAGCGCATATCTATAAGCGGCCCAGACCCTAGTCAGCAGTGGCAACCAATCGGCATTAGTCACAGCCTCGGCATTACTCATCGCCTTGGCAATGACTCGTGCTTAGTCGTCTCCCTATTGTTCTTCCGCTTACATTATTGTCTCGCGCACGGACCAGGACACAGTATATAAGGATCGTTGTCTCACTGTAAATTCCCCAGCTCGTCCACTTGTCCCACCAAGTGACTCACAATCTACTCTCTTCTTCTCTTGCTCTCTCTCCTTGTTCGCCTCAACCACCACCTCAGCACTAAGTCCGTGCAGCCCGGGGGCCCACTCGCTAAGTTCTGACATTTGGACAAGCTCCCCTTACCCCGCTCTGCACACGCTCACCGGTTCTTAGTGGCACGTGTTACGGTTGACTGGGACCTCGGCTTCCTTAACGTCGAAGCCGCCCCCGTTACTCTGTTCTCAAACTACTCCGACGTCGATCAGTCCGCGTTTGCCGCCGGACGCATCCGCCAGGACCCCGTGTCTTTCAACAACGCGTACGTCCGTGTCCGCACCATCTTCGACCGCAACAGTGCCCGTCGCATAACTGCCTACGCCTACGTACGAGCCCGGCAAAGCCACAGCCCGGAGCTCCAGCGCCCACGCCTCATCTTTAAAGTCCTCGATGTGTTCCACGTCTACGTCTCGACCACCACGAGCTTCCGCATCTGCCTGCGACGCGCACTCGTAGAGCGTTGCCTACGCCGCACCACCGACTTCTCGTTGCGCCCTCCGAGCAGGGGAATCTTCGACACCGTCCGACAGGCCCTCGACGAGAATGAACGAGGGAATCGTAGGAGGAGGATAGCCCGCCCCACTATTTGTACCTTGTAGCACACGACGACCTGAAGAAGGCGTCGATAAATCGATCGATTTTGTACGTGACAGTTGCCCACCATTTCCGCCCCTAGCACTCGTGGAACACCTAGACCAGACCCCAACTTCGACAACGACGAACGCGTCCCTGAGGCACATTGCGCGGGAACCCCAGACTCCGACCTCTCGCACACCTTGGTCGACGAAGAAAACTTTCCCGACTTCTCTGCAGATCTTGTTCCTGCAGGATTCCGACTTGCGCCCGGCGGACACTATCTTATCGCATGAACCCACACCGGCGAGTACGACGTCCTTTGGTACTGGACACGTGATCTCCGCCCAGTTTTTAGGTGGCTCGATCACCCTCACCTAGGAGACGCGTACCTATATAGGCACGACTTCATCGCGGTCAAAACCCTCGAACGCACCGCACAAGCCCTATCCTGCGCTCAGTCCCGCGTGTCCAACCCTTCCCGACCACCGACAAGACTGCCAACCCGCCTCCAATCTGTCATGGTTGGCACGCCCCCACCAATGTCCGTTGCCGGACCCGCATTCCGGCCAACCAGCACGCGCCCCACGGAGTGTATCGAAGAAGAACGGCCGCAGCCCAGACCCGCGGCACCCGCTGCCACCCGAAGCACCACTCGGGTGGTTGAAAAGCTCGAACAACAGAGCAACCCCGCTGAGGACGGCGAAACAGAGACCATCACAGACACCGGTAAGATGGGCGGTACTCCCAAACCATTCAAAGACAATCGTGACGACGTGCGCAACTACCGCACGCGTTGCATGATGCACTTTATGTGCAACCCGAAGACATTCAAAACGGACCTGAGCCACATCAACTTCTTCTGTCAAAACATGGACGGCGACATGTCCAAGAAATGGGCCGCCTCTGTTCTTGAAGAAGTGATGAAAGACCAGCTGAGTTGGACCTTCCTACCGCGATGGTCGCTCATGCGCGTCTTCGAGGTGTTTGTCATGCAATTCTCCCTGGTCGACGAAGAGACCAAGGCCCAGGCGGAGCTCAAGGAGATCGAGCAGGGCAAGGACACCACAGCCGACTATATGCTGCGGTTCAACGTAACGGCCAAACAGGCCGGGTACAACGAGTGCGCAGTGCTCAGGTTCTACTGCAAGGGCCTGAACGCCAACCTGCGCAGCAAGGTCGATGCGAGCGAGCCCTCGCACATCGCTACCCTGGGAGAATACCAGGAGGTGGCGAAACAGAAAGACGAGATGTGGCGGCACGAGCGCGTCGAGCACCAGGTGTGAGGCAAAGGTATGCCCTCCACTAAACGTTCAAGTGACGGCGCTGGCACCACCTCGCAGGAGAAGCGGCCGGTCAAGATCGCGACAGTCACAAGCGGCAGGAATGGGCGCCCCGGGAAGCTCACCAAGCCGGAGCGAGAGTACCTGCGCAGCAACGGCGGCTGCTTCTTCTGCCGCAAGATCGGGCACGTCATATGCGACTGCCCCGAATGCATCGCTGCCGGTATTCCAATGCACGAGCCAGGCCCCTCGCCAACGGTGCAGGCAGCCAAGGTCGAGAAGGACGCCGTCGACGATGTAGAGGCCCTGGTAGCGCGTATCAAGGCGCTTGGAGGAGGGGCGATGGACCGAGCTAGCAAGGCGCTAGGCTCAGCGGATTTTTAGAAGGTCCTCGCTCTATGTGGTCGCGTAGGACCCCAGTCTCGGCTCGGAATAAGGACTTCATTGGTGTACTATCTCGTGAGCAGCCCCCTGTATCAATAAAAGTCTCCGCTACTCGCAACGCGCAGACTCCATCCATCAAGCTCCGAGGAAATTTCATTGGGAAGATCACCGGCTGACAAATCGACGTCTCTGCTCTGCAAGACAGCGGAGCAGAAGGAATTTTAATTAATGGCAAATTCATCAAAACCCACCGGCTAACGACAAAACCACTGGTACGACCTATCCCTGTCAAAAACGTAGACGGAACAGACAACAGAATGGGACCAGTGCGTGAATCAACCATCCAACGGTTACGTGTATACTCGGACAACAGCAGCTCCTACCACGAGGAGGACGTCGAACTGTATGTCGCTGATCTGGGCGACCAAGATGTCATCCTCGGAACAGACTGGCTACGGAAGCACAATCCAGAAATCGACTGGCAAGAGGATCGCGTAGACATGACATGATGTCCACCCGACTGTCTCCTAATGAATCCACCAGTCGTACAGTTACAGACGGAAGGGTCGAACCCTCGGAAACCCCCACCTGTCACGTGCGAAGAAGTAGAGGATGAGGACGACATCGCACCCATCCGCCGCACGGCCATTAACGAAGAAGCTCCCGCTTCGGCGGCTGAGGACACCACACCTGCGACACAAGCTACTCCTGACGACGTTCCAGCACCCCCTAAGGAAAACCTGATCTCGGTTTCCTGGGTGTTAGAAGGCCTACGACTCGCCAGGACCGTCCCGGACATCGCCACCTGTACTGTTGAGGATGGTGATGTGATCTTGTACACGGAAGACTACACGGAAGACCTAGATAAGCCGCCTATTTCCGTTCGTGCAGGCTCTACTAAGTCGCAACAATTGGCAGAAGCCGCCTTGGCTAAACAGAAGGTCAAAACGTTCGACGAGATGGTTCCCGAACAATACCGCGACTTCACCAAGGTTGCTTCTGAGCGCCTCCCGGAACGAGGAGTATGGGACCACGCTATCGACCTCAAGGATGACTTCATGCCCAAGCCGTACAAGCTCTACCCGTTGTCACCCTCTGAGCAAACCGAACTGGACGCCTTCCTTAACGAGCAGTTGTCAAAGGGGTATATCCGACTGTCTAAGTCACCTATGGCGAGTCCCTTCTTCTTTGTCAAAAAGAAGGACAGACGGCTGCAACCCGTACAGGACTACTGGCATCTGAACTCTGGCACGGTCAAGAACGCGTACCCGCTCCCACTCGTCAATGAAATCGTCGATAAACTCAAGGGCGCCCGGATCTTCCCTAAGGTCGACGTCCGCTGGGAATACGAGAACATCTGCATCAAGGAAGGTGATGAATGGAAGGCGGCTTTCAGAACAAACCGTGGCCTCTTCGAACCTCTAGTAATGTTCTTCGGCCTCACGAACTCTCCGGCGACCTTCCAGGCGATGATGAACGAAGTATTCAAGGATCTCGTTGCCGAAGGTGTCGTAATCATATACATGGACGACATCTTAGTATTCACAGACACCCTCGAGCGACATCGCGACGTCATGCGACGAGTCCTTCAACGACTCTAAGACAATGACCTGTACTTAAAACCAGAGAAGTGTCTTTTCGAACAGACGGAAGTTGAGTTCTTAGGCCTCGTCATCTCTCATGATAACGTCACGATGGACCCGGTGAAACTAGACGGTATCAAGGAATGGCCCGTTCCAACCAAGGTTAAGGAGGTGCAATCCTTCCTCAGGTTTGCGAACTTCTACCGGCGCTTTATCCAGGATTTCTCGACCATAGCGCACCCACTCTTCGAACTAACCAAGAAGGATGTTCCGTGGGTCTGGTCGAAGGATTGCCAGCTCGCCTTCAAACGGCTTAAAGATGTGTTTACCTCGTCACCCGTCCTACTAATGCCTGACCACGAGAAACCGTTCCGAATTGAGTGCGACGCTTCTGACTTCGCCACCAGCGCTGTTCTCAGTCAAGAAGGCAAAGACGGTCAGTGGCACCCCGTCGCGTACCTGTCTAAGTCCTTCAACCCGGCCGAACGCAACTACGACATCTTCGATAAAGAACTTCTCGCCGTCATCCACGCACTCGAAGCCTGGCGACATCACTTGGAGGGAGCCCAACACACGGTTCAGATCTTCACCGACCATAAGAACCTTGAATACTTCACGCAATCCCAGAAGCTGAATTGTCGACAAGCTCGATGGTCCCTCTACCTGTCGCGCTTCGACTTCAAGCTCCACCACAAACCTGGCAGCACCAATCGAGCAGACGGCCTATCTCGACGATCAGACCATACCGAGGGAGTCAACGAGGATAATGCAGGGAAGATCCTCTTCCACATACGAGGCGCCCAGCCAGTGAACGTGGACGACGTGTGTAATCGTATTTGAACCTCCAAGACCATAGACGACGAGGTTCTGCAAGCGCTCACAGTCATCAACGAAGACGGACCCTCCTCGCTAAGCCGCACTCTTGGTGATTGGAAACGGCGAGATGGACTCACGTTCTACCGAGGAAAGGTATACGTACCGAACGACGCGGAACTATAATGTGAAGTGGTTCGACTCTGCCATGACACACCCGGCGCCGGGCACCCAGGACGCTTTCGAATGCAGGAGCTAGTGGCGCGAGATTTCTGGTGGCCGGGTATGTCTATCTTTGTCCGAGACTACGTCAAAGGCTGCGCCATCTGCCAGGTCACAAAAAACCTTACACATAAGCCGGCAATTCTGTTACTCCCGAACCCAATCCCGGAACGACCCTTTCAGATCCTGACCACTGACTTCATCACGGACCTCCCCGAGTGCAAGGGCTATGACTCAATTGCCACCTACGTTGACTGCGGATACAAGATGGTCTACTTGGCGCCGACAAACAAGACCGTCAACAGCCTAGGGTCTAGTGACCTGTTCATGCGCTACGTGTTCCCTCACACCGGCCTAATGGAACAACTTATCTCTGACCGGGGACCCCAGTTCGCAAGCGCCACTACGCAGGAACTGATGAAACGCCTAGGCATCAAGTCCACGCTCAGTACTGCCTATCACCCACAGACCGACGGACAGACGGAACGCTTCAACCAGGAACTCGAGCAATATCTGCGGGCATTCTGCAATCACTGGCAAGACGACTGGGTAGACTGGTTGCCTATCGCGCAGTTCGTTCACAACTCGCGCGTCCATTCCGCTACGGGCAAGTCACCTTTCGAGCTTCTCTATGGTTTCACCCCGCGCTTTTACCCAGACGTCACCACCAAATCGGACTTCCCCGCCCTAACTGAACGCCTCGAACGGCTAAAGGAAGTCTGCGAGGAAGCTCAGGCAAGCCTACAAATGGCCGCAGACGTCATGCACGACCAGCATGGCAACTCAAAAATGACATTCACTCCGTTCAAAGTCGATGACAAGGTGTACCTCGACGGGAAAAACATCCGTTCCACGCAACCCAAGGCCAAGCTCGGGGCCAAACGATGGGGACCGTTTACGATAGTCGATGTCTTGGGACCACTCACGTACAAACTTAGCATTCCCAAGACGTGGAAACGTATACATCCTGTCTTCCATGCCTCAATCCTCACGCCCGCCATCGACACCGACGCACACGGACTGAATTACCTCGAACCTCCCCCTGAACTGATCAACAACGAGGAGGAGTGGGAAGTCGAGATCGTCGACGGAGGACCAGTCGGGCGAGGATTCAACTACCTCGTCCACTACATCGGCTATTCGGACACGGAAAATCGCTGGACGCCTATGAGCCAACTCCAGAACGCGAAGGAAGCCATTGCTGAGTACCATGAACGTCACCCTGCTGC
>MU273889.1:0-19421 GCA_022160365.1 Vararia minispora EC-137 | reverse complement strand
TGTCACACCTGTACCATACTGCGTGCAATTTCTCAACCACTCCCAACCACGAGCTAGGTGTCGGAGCGCAACGGCGTGCGCGAACCTCGAGCGAGAGGTTAACATTTCTATGGTATGTTATTGGCCCACCCTCATACCCTCTGCATATGCATGTGGCCTCCTATCTACATCCCAACCGAATCCCATCCTTACCCCAAGCCTTGCCCATCCCTCACTGTGCCCTGATATCCCACCTCCAAGGCTTGAAATCCCCCCAATAAGGACCCGTGCCACAAGCCAGACCTATCTAAGGTAGTCATTGATACAAATGGATGTGTCGAGTGTGGGCTTTGTTACGCATCCATCAATGCCGGAGGCTTGCTAGCCAACTTCAAGGCACACTACGACAGTCGTAAATGCAGGACTACAGCAGAAGGGAATGCGAGACGTACCAAGGCTGAGGGCGCGACTGCTGCATGTTTCTGGTCCTTCTTCACTACTGCTCCGCCACGGGCCAGCGCCACCGCTCCGTCGCCTCTGCCATCACCAGCCTGTTTGCCGAAGGGACCATCCTTTTCCCTGCCTCCATCGTCTCCGGCCACTGGGCCTCCCTCATCCCTCCCACCGTCGTCACCTCTCTCGTCCATCATTATCCTGCAGTCTCCCAGTCGAGCGCAGAGCGCAGATGGACTGGTCGAGAATGGAGCGGGTGCACGATCTTCTTGCACAACAAGGAGATCCTGCTAATCTTGTTAGTATCGGTTGACTCAGTCGCACAGCCTCGCGCACCTGATCTGCTTGCTATGCGCCTGCTCGACGAGCTCGAGCATGCCATACAAGGCCTACCTACCTCAATCCCCGAGGCAGCACCTGGAGACGATGTGTACAGCTTTGCAGAGTGGGGGATAGACGTTCCCAAACCCGAGCTTGCATGGATGTGTTTAAATAAGGCCCTCGATGGGCTTGTCAGATATGACCACAATGCTGAAACAGTCAGTACGATAGTCCGGCGAGGACAGTGGGGCTTCATGCATGTAGTGCAAACGATCCGCAGTTTTGCGACAACATACCCCGAGGTGATTGAAGGTGTCCTGCTTGAGCCCAAGATTTGACGGATGATCGATGCAATGGCAATATTGTATGTGGCTGTGATCCTCAACATGCATTGTTATTCAGTACAGTGCAGAGGAACACGACTCTCACCTGAACCGCAGTGTCCTAGTGGCACACAAGTGGACACGCGCTCCGACGACATGTGCCACCCAAGCCCCGAGATCCAGGTGGTCAGTGTTCAGCGACATCACAAAGAGGAGGGCACATGCTCGGAAGGTGTATGCCTCGCCTGCCCCGAGATTCAAGTGGTCAGTGCATCTGAGTTGCGCAAAGGACGTGAGTGCGCCAGCTTCCGACTGGACATTCCACACGGCCGTTCTGCACTAGCTTCATACCCCGTCCTTCTGCATGAGCACCTCAAACCTCCCTGGAGCCTGAACTTCACGGACGGATGCCTGTACATTCGAGCGAGCCTGTGCACCCTTTGAACCAGGAACATGTCGCGCATCTGCGACGAATGCACCATGTTACCTGGAAATGCAACGTTAGCCAATATCGTCTGTCGAATGGAAGACGGTGTACACAAAAATACACAGTGGATATACCACGGCGCAGGCGGCCTTCTGGAGCTCCTTCGACGGAAGGACGAGCAGCGGCAGAACATTGTTCTCCTGCACCTAAACCAAGTGCGACACCTCGTACATGTCGAAGGTGTCCTGTCCGCCCACAAAAACATTCTTCGCGTGATTGCGTCGAAGAAGCTTCCGAACATTGATCAAGCACTACACGTCACAATGCGCCAGGGCATGAGCGTGCACACCATCCTGCAAGTCATTGCCAATATCTCGTCGGGGAAGTACAAACCGAAAGGCTTTACCAGCAATGATCGCCACGTTGCACTCGTTCTGCTGCACCTTGGAGGTAAAAGGGCGCTGGAGTTTGCGCACCTGGCTCTCAGGCTTCCCGCAACGTCTACGGTACGAGCACTAGCTGCCGCACCGCCACTGCGAGCATCTCTGTCAGTCCCTACCATCGATGAGGTTGTGCACAACGTAAATGCCGTCTTCAAGCCATTGTTGCGGGGTCATGTTGATGTGCGTCGTCCGGTCCATGCGACCATAGGAGTGGATGAGATTGTGACGGAGCAGCGGTTGTGGTGGGACGACACAACCAATTGCGTCCTGGGGTTGTGCCGCAAGCATACGGGCGTCCGAGGAAGGGGAATTGACACGTACGAGGATGTTGAGGTCCTAGTAGAGGAAGTCAAGAGGAAAGTAGTTCACCACGCATCAGAGGTGTGTTCGGCGTTTCGTGTCCGTGGGAGATACACACACGCTCATATACACTTCTATCAGGCGTCGGTATTTGCCGTGACACCTCTCAGCTCTGATGCGCGCCTCAGCAGCACACAGCCTATTACTCTCAGTGGGACCTGCAAGACGGAACGAGCTCCTGAGCAGCGGAAGCTGCTGCAGATGGTGCTGAGCAGGGTGGCAGCTGCGGAAGCGCTGCAAGACATCCACGTTGTCTGTTACGCAACAGATGGAGCAAGTACACGAGGCAAGGCCTTACACAAAATGACGACAAAGCACCGGCTCGGCCCTGAGTTCGCTATCTACCCCTATTTGAAAGATCTTGAGTATCTCGATCTTTGGGTGGGCGATGATGATCTTACCATCGACAAGGACTTCAAGCACGTTGCATTCAAGCACATATGTAATTGCATACTTTGGGCAGAAGGCATGAACATATTCGGGACGCTTGTAACGTCAGAAATCTTTTGTTCTCATCTCCGAGATGAAGCAGCGTCCTTAGATCTCAAGGAAGCGACGCTAAGTGCCTTATTCAATGTCGCTGATAAACAAGATGTCAATCTTGCATATCGGCTGGCTTTCCTGCTGTGGGATCTCCGGCGCTTGCCCCTTGGCAGTGGCCGTGACACGTCTTACATTGAACAGTGCAAGGCGATCAATCTCTTTGCCGATCTCTGGTTTAATCTCATGACGCCGTACATTTCCATCTCCCTTTCCCTCTCTGAGCAGCTTGTCCGACTCTCGACCGTGGCGCATATTGTACTCACGTTGTACTGCCATGACAGCGCCCGAACGTGCTTTATTCCCAATCCCCTGTACATCAACATCATGCTAATGATAAAGAACACATTTTTCTGTGTCGCAAAAGCACAAGTGGACAACCCTGGCAGTAACTGGTTCCTGATCTCAATGGGAACCGACGGCTTGGAATCGATCTTCGGCGTTGTCCAGACTATGGTTGGGAATGACGCTAACGCTGACGTTCTCCAGCTGGCGCAGCATCTTTCCCACTCCGTCGAAGTCACTAACATAATTGCAGAGCACCCGGAGTGGGATCAGAGCCCACGCCATCTTCATATCACTGCGCTAGGCCCGGACATGAAGCCTGCAGATGACGTGGATCACATCAATGCAGCCTCATGGCACGGCGATACATGCATCAACCGCGTCCATCTCCGCGCTTGCTGGTCGAAAGGCCGGTTTGCCGCAGAAGATGTGTCTCCTCTTGTCCAGAGGGCCCTCACCTTGCTCCCCTCGAATGCGACAATTCTTGCGCCCTTCGGGGGCACCGGGCTCCTTTTCACAACACGGGCAGACGCGGAGCTTGAAGACGACGCAGAAGAAGCACTCGACAATGTAGACGGGAGTGCGGCATCAGCCGCCCAAGATGCTGATCTTGGTACGGGCGCTGATGCAGAAGATCCCGGCTTCTATTACAATGCCACACGCGACTTCGAAGACCGGCTTCAGGCCAAGGTGACAGGCTCATCGGCATCGCAATTCAGTCACACAATTGAAGTCGGCGATGTCACAATGAACAAGTCATGCGCCCTTGCCATTGTGTTCAAGTTCAGTTCGTCGCCGAATTCAACAGATCGCTTGCACCGCATTCAAGGAGAAGCTCGCTACATGTCACATGGCAATGACAATGGCAGCCTTGCTTCCTTACAACCAGCGCATAGCAGCAGCACGGCGTTTTGCATCAATCATCCCATCACTATGCTTCTGGAGTGTGAGGGCAGTCTATTTGTGGCAATCGCTGAAGTCATACGCCTCAAGGTTCACTCCAAACACGCAGAAGTGATATCAATCTCGCTGTTAGGTGAGCCTCAGGCCGTGCAGGTTACATATCAACTCCTGCATCTAATTCCTGTTCTGGAAGACACGAACAGTCCGAATCCACGTTGGCAAGCCGCAGGGCTCCTATCCGGACTTGCTCGTACCACGCCTGGTTCACTCATCCTCCCCATTGACCCCGAGCTTATTGCCACCTCGGACGGCGGGCATGCTTTTGTTTTCCTTCCCGACCAGCTGCTCTCTTTAGCGATGGCCCTCAATGAACGAATCGCACTTGCACACGCAAGTTGCGATGATGTTCCCAAGCTCCCACCGGACCCTCAGTATCCGTATTGGAACACACTTGGTGCGTGGTCGATTACTTGAGCTTGGTCTCGCTTAACGAAATCAATTTGCAGACCAGGCATGCTTCCTTGCAGAATACACGCAGGATGATGGCAATTGCGTGGCTTCTCAGACCAACCCGAAACACTGTGCACTATGCAAGAATCCGGCCACCTCGTTCAACCGCGACACTTATTCCGGTGCGCTCATCATTACTCACACTGGCGCCCACATCCGGTACGATCCCCAGCTCACTACATCTTGTCGCGGCTTCCCGCAAGAGCCGTGTGGCATGTGTGCTAGGGGCCCCAAGAGCTGTCAAATTTTTTTGACCAAGACCTCAAACGTGTCAAAAGCCGCCCCACAGGTCGATCTGAACAAAAGTATGTGCCCTCATCGATTCCGGAAGTTCAAGTATGCTACTGCCGCAGTATCATCTGGGGCATCGCCGTGCAGCAATGTCCTGTTGGTCTGTGAGCTGTGCGGACCCAACAAGCCCGCCGTTTGGCGATACAATTTTTACTACCACCTTCTCACCGTCCATCCCCTCGTGGACCTTCAAGATTATGAAGACATCTGGTCTATCTCTGAGCAGGAGCACGAGGCGATAGGTCTTATATGGAGGAAGATCGGCACACGCAGGCCTCCCCCACTGAACAGAAAAGCGGCAAAGCTCTCAGTATCTCAAACACTCAGTTTGTCGGCCGCGCTGCATTGGTAAGACGTTTAATCATTTCTTTCATTCATTGTACTGAACAGTTCTCGAAGGTTACCAGACGATGGCAACAGCAGCGACGGCAATAGCGGCAACGAGGATGCCAACGGCAGCGGCAACGAGGACGGCAACAGTAACAAGGATGGAGGCGGCTCCGGGGTCGGCGACAGCGACAGCGATGAGGACGGTGTCGGCGACGAGGATGGTGTCAGCTCTGACAGCAACAGCGACGAGGACGGCAGGAACATCTTCGCCGCGCGCAACCTGAACCAAGACAGCAGCCTCGCACACAGCATAGGAGGCGATACCAGTGGGAGCTTGGCGTGTGCCTCGGGAAGTAGCTTTCCAGAACGCAACAACGTCTCACACACCCATCCACGCCCTCGGATGGTGCAGCGTCCCCCACCCCACGCTTCCTCTGAGTCGTCACTAACTACTAACAATGTGGACTTGAGCAACGAATGGCCTCACACAGCCAATATCAAAGCTGCGTACAGGGAGAATGAGGGAACACACAGAGAAGACGAGGGGAGGCATGGAGAGAGCGAGGGGACACGTGGGGAGAACGGTATGGAGGGGGCACACAATGCACAGGACGAGGGGAGGTACAGAGAGAGCGAGGGGACACGCGGGGAGAACGGTACGGAGGGGGCGTGCGATGCACAGGCCAGAAGCGAGGTCGGGATGACCTTATATGACTCGGAGGGTGAGGGAGTGCATACGTGTATTCAGGTCCCCGGGGAAGGTACGCACAAAGACACTGGTGATTTGGTCCCATCCTTGCGCTGTGGCAGTCGACCCAAGCGCATGACTCAGAAGGCAGCAATCATCGCGCAGGAGGGGCTGAACCTTTGCTGCAAAGAATATGCAATGCTGGGCAACATCGATACGTGCATCAAGTGCACCGCCGCCGGCTGCGAGACGCAATGGGTAAGCATCTTGGCTTGCATCTTAGCAGCCAACTCTCGAGTATGTTGCTGACGTTCTCTCTTTAGTATCATATTGCATGTGTCACGGTTCGGACAGCGTGTGCCATCTGGATATGTGATTTGTGCGCAGCGACGGAGGGGTAAAGGCCGAGGAAGCGAGCACGACTGTAGTAGCACATGTAGCACGACTCTCGTAGACATAGGGGCAGTAATGTCCGTAACGCTACGACCAAGGCAATGACATCATCGAGCTTGCATCAAGCCATATATTTCCTTTTTAGGGTTGTGCCTGAGGCATGTGGGGTGGGGGGGTGGTCGTCACACTCGGACGCAGATTTTCGACATGATGTAATTTTTTCTACTTCCGGCACCCCCTTGAGAATTATTGGCTGTAAGCCCAATAGAACAAAATCTGTATCTCAGATTGATGCAGAGGCTTCATCAATGAGTTCAGAGGTTCAGACTACACTATTCAAGATACTTGTAGCAGAAAAACAGCTTGTGTTTAAAAATTTATAGCAAGGACATTGAACCACGTCAATGAAATGAAGTGAGTTTTGAGCATGAGAACTAACTTCCTAAACTCCTGAGCACGATGCGTTGTTTTGAGCCTCACTCACTCTAGAATGAAAACGGGTCTAAATAGCCCCGTAACTCGTGGTTCTTGTGATCCATACAGATCTGCACCGTGTGCTCAGCCCCTTTCAAATGGTGTCACCACGCTTCGAGTGCTCAAATGACCGTGAGGAGTTTCTTGTCAAAGATGTCGCAGTTGCGCTCAGCTGGGTTGAACAACTTGAACAAATACGCGACCGGGTGCCATTGATTGTCTCTGCCTTGTTGGCTCAGAACAGCTCCAGTTGCGAAATCTGAGGTATCACATTCTATACAAAACGGCCTGCTGTGATCAGGCATAAGCAGAACAGGTGACAAGGTAAACGCAGCTTTGAGCCACTCGAAGGTGGATTGACAGCTTTCCGACCAGGTCCAGGGAATGTTCTTTTTGGTCAGCACAAATAGCCAGTGTGCTATGGTCGAGAAATCCTTGATGAAGTGCCTATAGAAGTTCACGAAACTGAGAAAGGACTGTACTTCCTTGACCTTGGTCAGAACAGGCCATTTGTCAATACTGCCCAGCTTGACTGGGTCCATCGCAACATTGTTATGTGAGACGACGAGACCGAGAAACTCAACCTCTGTCTGTTCGAAGAGACACTTCTCCAGCTTGAGGCATAGGTTATTGTCCTGCAGTCGTTGGAGGACTCGCCGCATGACGTCACGATGTTTCTCCAACATGTCCGTGAATACTAGAATGTTGTCCATGTAAATGATCACTACACCTTCTGTAATGAGGTCCTTGAACACCTCATTCATCATGGCCTGGAAGGTTGCTGGGGAGTTTGTGAGACCGAAGAACATTACCAGTGGTTCAAAGAGGCCGCAATTTGTACAGAACGCAGCCTTCCATTCGTCGCCTTCCTTGATGCGGATGTTCTCATAACCCCATTGTGTCAGGACTTAGCAAGCGATGGGCCCCCGGGCTGCACGAACTTAATGACGATGAGAGGAAGTTGAGGTGGCGGCGAGAGAGAGAGAGGGAGAGAGATGATATATTGCGAGTCACTTGGGAGTACAAGTGGACGAGCTGGGGAATTACATGGGAACTGGAACTTCTTATATACCCGAGACATGGTCCATGCGAGAGATGATAGTGTAAGCAGGGGAACAATAGGGGACGACTAAGCATGAGTTATCACCGAGGTGATGAGTGAGACCGAGGCTGTGACCAATGCCAATTAGTTGCTGTTGCTGACTGGAGTCCGGGCCGCTTATAGATATGCGCTGACAAGGTGCTTCTATGGAAGGCGTGCGCTTATAGCGAGGCACGTGCTTGTTGAAGTGACACGTGTCTTGTCAAAGCACGCATTTATTGAGGCGTTTGATACATTCTGGCCGATGTTAGGGTGTGTGTCGTGGTTAGGGTGTGGTGCCAGTGATGTTGACGAGGCGTCAAACCGTAACATTACCCCCCTCTTAGGACGTGCTTACGCCAGGAGCACATTTGGGCGAAGGTTTGCTTTTCCCTGTTAAGAACTGAACGAGATTCTGCGGTTTCGGTGCAGAGGGATGACGTTCGTGGTACTCAGCTATTGCTTCCCTGGCATTCCGGAGTTGGCTCGTCGGAATCCAGCAGTTTTCCATGTCCGAGTATCCTATATAATGGACGAGATAGTTGAACCCTCGTCCGACCGGTCCGCCGTCAATCACTTCGATTTCCCACTCCTCCTCGTTATCAATGAGTTTGGGTGGCGGTTCGAGAAGGTTGGGTCCGTGGGTGTCAGTTTCGACCACTGGTGTCAAGATCAAAGCATGAAAAACCGGATGGATGCATCGCCAGGTTTTTGGAATATTCAGACGGTATGTGAGCGGTCCTAGGGCATCGACGATTGTGAATGATCCCCAACGTTTAGCTCCGAGTTTGTCCTTGGGCTACGTGGTACGAATGTTCTTTCCTTCTAGGTAGACCCTATCGCCGACCTTAAACGGGATGTTGTCAGGACTTAGCGAGCGGTGGCCCCCGGGCTGCACGAACTTAGTGAGGGTGGAAAGGTTGAAGCGGTGAGGGGAAAGAAAGGGAAAAGGTGTTTGGTATTGCGAGTCACTTGGTAGTACAAGTGGACGAGCTGGGGAATTACAGGGAAGTAGGGAGTCCTTATATACTGATACATGGTCCGTGTGCGAGATAGTTATGTAAGCGGTGGAACAATAAGGTAGCGACTAAGCGTGAGTCATCGCCGAGGTGATGACCAAGGCCAAGGCTGTGACTGGTGGCGATTAGTCGTTGTTGCTTGACTGGAGTCCGGGCCACTTATAGATATGCGCTGACAGGGCGCTTCTACAGGGGGCGCGCGCTCGTTGGGGCGCGCGCTTGTTGCGATGGTGCGCATCTAGTCGAGGCGCGCGCTTAGCGAGGTGTCCGATGCGTCGTGACCGATGTTGGGCGTGTTTCCGTTGTTATGGTGAGGCGCCGTGGGGTGCGGGTGAGGCGTCGAGCCGTAACATTACCCCCCTCTTAGGACGTGCTTACACCTGGAGCACGTTTGGGTGTCGCCTTGCCTTTCCCTGTCAAGAACTGCGCTAAGTTGGATGGTTTAGGAGCAGCAGGGTGACGTTCATGGTACTCAGCGATGGCTTCCCTCGCATTCCGGAGTTGGCTCATAGGCGTCCAGCGATTTTCCGTGTCGGAGTAGCCGATGTAGTGAACGAGGTAGTTAAACCCCCGTCCGACGGGTCCTCCATCGATGATCTCTACTTCCCATTCCTCTTCGTTGTCGATCAGTTCTGGAGGGGGTTCGAGGTAATTCGGTCTATGGGCGTCGGTGTCGATGGCGGGTGTAAGGGTCGAGGCGTGGAAGACGGAATGTATGCATTTCCACGTCTTTGGGATATTGAGCCTGTACGTGAGTGGGCCTAAGACGTCGACTATCGTAAACGGTCCCCATCGTTTGGCTTCAAGTTTGGCCTTGGATTGCGTAGAGCGGATGTTCTTGCCGTCAAGGTATACCCTGTCACCAACTTTGAATGGAGTGAATGTCGTTTTCGAGTTGCCATGTTGGTCGCGCATGGCGTCTGCGGCCATCCGGAGGCTGGCCTGGGCTTCCTCGCGGACTTCCTTGAGTCGTTCGAGACGTTCGGTCAGGGCAGGGAATTCCGACTTGGTGGTAATATCTGGGTAGAAGCGAGGAGTGAAGCCATAGAGGAGCTCGAAGGGCGACTTGCCAGTGGCTGAGTGGACACACGAGTTGTGGACAAACTGCGCGATGGGCAGCCAGTCTACCCAGTCATCTTGCCGATGGTTGCAGAACGCTCTAAGGTATTGCTCAAGTTCTTGGTTGAAGCGTTCTGTTTGTCCGTCGGTCTGCGGGTGATAGGCGGTACTGAGCGTAGACTTGATGCCGAGGCGCTTCATCAACTCCTGCGTAGTGGCACTCGCGAATTGAGGGCCCCGGTCGGAGATGAGTTGTTCCATTAAGCCGGTATGAGGGAACACGTAACGCATGAACAGGTCGCCGGATCCTAGGCTGTCGACGGTCTTGTTTGTCGGCGCAAGGTAAACCATTTTGTACCCACGGTCGACATAGGCAGCGATCACGTCAAATCCCTTGCACTCTGGTAGGTCCGTGACGAAGTCTGTGGTAAGGATCTGGAACGGTCATTCCGGAATTGGATTCAGCAGTAGTGGGATCGCCGGTTTATGCGTAAAGTTTTTGGTCACCTGGCAGATCGCGCAGCCTTTAACGTATTCTCGGACGAACACGGACATACCGGGCCACCAGAAGTCTCTGGAAACGAGTTCTTGCGGGCGTTGACGTCCTGGGTGCCCAGCTCCCGGCGTGTCGTGGCAGAGGCGTACGATGTCACGTCGTAGTTTGGGATCTGCTGGAACATAGATGCGCCCACGGTAGAACGTGAAACTGTCCTGTTGCTTCCAGTCGCCGAGCGTGCGGTTCAGCGAGGAGGGTCCATCCTCGGTGATTATCGCCAAGGCCTGTAGGACTTCGTCGTTGATTGTCTTGGCGGTCCGGATGCGTTCCCGGATGTCATCGACGTTCGTCGGCTTCATCGTGCGTACGTGAAAGAGGACCTGTCCCTCGTTGTCCAAGTCGATTCCTTCCACGTGATCTGGTCGTCGTGATAGGCTGTCCACGTGGTTAGTATTGCTGGGCTTATGACGGAGTTCGAAGTCGAAGCGCGACAAATAGAGGGACCACCACGCCTGTCGGCGGTTGAGCTTCTGAGCCTGCGTAAAGTATTCCAGGTTCTTGTGGTCGGTCAGAATCTGTACCGTATGCCTGGCCCCTTCCAAGTGGTGTCGCCACGCCTCTAGTGCTCGAATGATCGCGAGGAGTTCCTTATCAAAAATGTCGTAATTGCGTTCGGCCGGATTGAAGGACTTGAACAGATATGCAACCGGGTGCCATTGGTCGTCCTCGCCCTGCTGGCTTAGAACGGCGCCGGTCGCGAAATCCGAGGTGTCGCATTCCACGCGGAATGGTTTGTCATGGTCAGGCATGAGTAAAACGGGTGACGAGGTGAACGCAGCTTTAAGCCTCTCGGAGGCAAGTTGGCAGTCCATCGACCAGTTCCATGGTACGTCCTTCTTGGTCAGTTCGAACAGGGGGTGCGCAATGGTCGAGAAATCTCTGATGAAGCGCCGGTAGAAGTTTGCAAAACCTAAGAAGGACTGTACTTCCTTAACCTTGGTTGGGACGGGCCACTCGTTGATGCCACCGAGTTTGACCAGGTCCATGGCAACGTTATCATGTGAGACAACGAGGCCGAGGAATTCGACTTCCGTTTGCTCAAAAAGGCATTTCTCCGGCTTGAGGTAGAGGTCGTTGTCTTGAAGTCTTGCTCGAGCTCTTGGTTGAAATGTTCTGTCTGTCCATCCGTCTAAGGGTGATAAGCTGTGCTGAGCGAGGATTTGATTCCCAGCCGCTTCATGAGCTCCTGCATAGTGGCGCTCGCGAACTGCGGTCCACAGTCGGAAATGAGCTGTTCTATCAGGCCGGTGTGGGGAAAAACATAGCGCATAAAGAGGTTGCTTGACCCTATGCTGTCAACGGTCTTGTTCGTCGGCGCTAGGTAGACCATCTTGTAGCTGCAGTTGACATAGGCGGCTATGGAATCGAAGCCTCTGCATTCCGGTAGGTCTGTGATAAAATCCGTTGTCAGCGTCTGGAACAGGTGTTCTGGAACTGGGTTTGGTGACAAGGGAACGGATGGCCAATGAGTGAGGTTTTTGGTGGTCTGACAGACAGCGCAGCCCTTGACATATTCTCGAACGAAGACGGACACGCCTGGCCACCAGAAGTCTCATGTTACCACTCTTGCGTCTGGAAATGCCCTGGGTGTCCGGCGCCAGGTGTGTCGTGGCAGAGACGAACTATGTCGTGTCACAGTTCTATCTCGTTGGATATGTATACTCGTCCCCGATAGAATGTGAGTCCATCTCGTTGTTGCTAATCACCGAGAGTGCGACTTAGCGATGAAGGTCCATCTTCATTGATGACTGTGAGCGCTTGTAGGACCTCATCGTCTATGGTTTTGGAGGTTCGAATGCATTCGCGTATGTCGTCCACGTTTACTGGCTGGGCAGTCCGTACGTGGAAGAGGACCTTTCCTTCATTGTCCATATCGACTCTCTTGGCATGGTTTGATCGTTGGGATGGTCCATCTGCCCAGTTAGTGATGCCGGCCTTATGATGGAGCTCGAAGTCAAAGCGCGATAAGTAGAGGGACCACCGAGCCTGGCGGCGGTTCAGCTTCTGAGACTGTGTGAAGTACTCGAGGTTTTTGTGGTCTGTGAAGATTTGAACTGTGTGCTGGGCTCCCTCCAGGTGATGGCGCCAGGCTTCAAGTGCACGAATGACGGCGAGGAGTTACTTGTCGAAGATATTGTAGTTATGTTCAGCCGGGTTGAAAGACTTGGACAGGTATGCAACCAGATGCCACTGGTCGTCCTCGCCCTGTTGGCTCAGAATGGTGCCGGTCGCAAAATCTGAGGTGTCGCATTCCACGCGGAATGGTTTGTCGTGATCAGGCATGAGCAGGACAGGTGACGAGGTGAACGCAGCTTTGAGCCTCTCAAAGGCAAGCTGGCAGTCTGTCGACCAGTCCCATGATACGTCCTTCTTGGTCAGTTCGAACAGTGGGTGTGCGATGGTCGAGAAATCCCTGATGAAGCGCCGGTAAAAGTTTGCAAAACCTAGGAAGGACTGTACTCCCTTAACCTTGGTTGGGACGGGCCACTCATCGATACCGCCGAGCTTGACTGGGTCCATGGCAACATTATCGTGTGAGACGACGAGGCCGAGGAATTTGACTTCTGTTTGCTCAAAAAGGCATTTCTCCGGTTTGAGGTAGAGGTCATTGTCTTGAAGTCGTTGCAGGACTCGTCGCATCACTTCCCGGTGTCACTCGATGGTGTCCGTGAATACCAGTATATCATCCATGTAGATGATGACTACACCTTCAGCTATGAGGTCCTTGAAGACTTCGTTCATCATTGCTTGGAAAGTCGCTGGGGAGTTTGTTAGGCCAAAGAACATTACCAGCGGTTCGAATAAGCCACGGTTTGTCCTGAAGGCGGCCTTCCACTCATTGCCTTCCTTGATGCGGATGTTCTCATAGCCCCAGCAGATGTCAACCTTGGAAAAGATCCGAGCGCCCTTGAGCTTGTCGATGATCTCGTTGATGAGCAGGAGCGGGTATGCGTTCTTGACGGTGCCAGAGTTTAGGTGCCAATAGTCCTGTACGGGTCGTAGTCGTCCAGCCTTCTTTTTGATGAAGAAGAACAGACTCGCCATGGGGGACTTGGACGGTCGGATGTATCCCTTGGACAGCTGCTCATTGAGGAAGGTGTCCGGCTCGGTCTGTTCAGAAGGCGATAGCGGATAGAGCTTGCAAGGCTTCGGCATGAAGTCTTCCTTGAGGTCGATGGCATGGTCCCAAAAGCCCCGTTCCGGGAGACGTTCAGAGGCCACCTTGTCGAAGACCTTGGTGAAGTTGTGGTATTGCTCAGGAACCATTTCGTCGAACATTTTAACCTTCTGTTTAGCTAAGGCTGCTTCTGCCAGTTGCTGCGACTTAGTGGAGCCCGCCCTGACAGAAATGAACAGCTCATCTGGGTCTTCCGTGTAGTCTTCTGTGTACAGGATGACGTCACCGTCCTCGACGGTGCAGGTGGCAATATCTGGAATGATCCTTGCAAGTCGGAGGCCTTTGAGCACCCAGGGAACCGAGATTGCCGGGTCCTTCAGCATTGAGGGGGCATCGTCGGAGGTCGGTTGGACTGGAGGCATCTGGTCGTGGGTTTCCGCATCAAGGGTGTCGTTGTTGAAGGTCGCATGGTAAATGGGTGCGACATTGTCCTCATCGTCGACCTCTTCGCACGTGACTGGTGGTGGTTTCCGAGGGGTTGATCGTTCCATTTGTAGTTGTACGATGGGCGGGTCCACGAGGAGGCAGTCAGGCGGGCATCGCGTCATGTCTACATGATCCCGCTGCCAGTCGATTTCTGGGTTATGTTTCCGTAGCCAGTCTGTCCCAAGAATGACGTCTTGGTCGCCTAGGTTGGCGACGTACATTTCAACATCTTCCTCATGGTAGGAACTGCTGTTATCCGAGTATATGCGTAGCTGTTGAGTGGTCGATTTACGCACCGGTCCCATTCTGTTGTCTGTCCCGTCTACGTTTTTGACGGGAATGGGTCACGCCAGTGGCTTAGTCATTAGCCAATGTTGTTGGACGAACTTGTCGTCAATGAGAATTCCTTCCGCTCCGCTGTCTTGCAGGGAAGAGACGTCGATTTGTTGACTGGTCATTTTATCGATGAATTTCCCTCGGAGCTTGATAGATGGGGTCTGCGCATTGCAAGTAGTGGAGACCTTGATTGATACAGATGGCTGCTCACGAGGTAGTACACTGATGAAGTCCTTATGCCGAATCGAAAACGGGGTCCTATGCGACGACGTGACGTGAGGACCATCTAAAAATCCACCGAGCCTAGCGCCTTGCTAGCTTGGTCCATCGCCCCTCCTCCAAGCGCCTTGATGTGCGCCACCAGTGCTTCCATGTCGTCAACGGTGTCCTTCTCGACCTTGGCCATCCACACCATTGGCGAGGGGCCTAATTTGCGCACTGGGATTCCTGCCGCAGCGCGCTCGGGACAGTCGCATATGACGTGCCCAATCTTGCGGCAGAAAAAGCAGCCGCCATTGTTGCACAGGTACTCACGCTCCGGTTCAGTGAGCTTCCCCAGATGTCCATTCCTGCCACTCGTGATCGCCGCGATCTTGACCGGCCGCTTATCCTGCAAGCCGATGCCAGCGCTGTCGTTCGAATGCTTGGTGGAGGGCGTACCTTTGCCCTACACCTGGTGCTCGACGCGCTCGTGTCGCCACATTTCATCTTTCTGTTTCGCCACCTCCTGGTACTCTCCTAGGGTGGCAATGCTCGAGGGTTCACTCGCGTCAACCTTGCTGTGTAAGTTGGCATTCAGCCCCTTACGGTAGAACCTGAGCACCGTGCGCTCATTGTATCCGGCCCGCTTGGCCGTCACGTTGAACTGCAGCGTGTAGTCAGCTGCAGTGTCCCAGCCCTGTTCGATTTCCTCAAGCTCCACCTGGGCCTTGGTCTCTTTGTCAACCGGGGAGAACTGCGCTACGAATACCTCAAAGATCCACGTGAGCGACCACTGGGGCAGGAAGGTTCGACTCAGGTGGTCTTCCATAACTTCTTCGAGGACGGAGGCGGCCCATTTCTTGGACATGTCACCATCCATGTTCTGGCAGAAGAAGTTACTGCGGCTCAGGTCCGTCTTGAACATTTTTGGATTGCACATAAAGTGCATCATACAGCGCATGCGGTAGTTGCGCGCGTCGTTGCGATCGTCCTTGAACGGCTTGGGGGTGCCGCCCATCTTGCCGGCATCAGTGACAGTCTCGGTTTCGCCATCCTCGGCGGGGTTGCTCTGACACTCGAGCTCTTCGACCACCCGAGTGGTGCTCCGAGTGGCTGCGGGCACCGCAGGTCTAGTCTGTGGTTGTTCTTCTTCAACGCGCTCCATGGGGCACATGCTGACCGGTTGAAATGCTGGTCCGGCGATAGATGCGGGCGGGGGTGTACCAACCATGGTGGATTGGAGGCAGGTTGGTGGTCTGGTTGGTGGTCGGGAGCGGTTGGAAGCATGGGACTGGGTGCGGGACAAGGCTTGAGCGGCGTGCTCGAGGGTTTTGGCCACGATGAAGTTGTGTCAGTGTAAGTATGAGTTCCCTAAGTGAGGGTGGTTGTCCCACCTGAAGACTGGACAAAGGTCACGTGTCCAGTACCAGAAAACATCGTACTCGCCGGTGTGAGTTCGCACGGTGAGGTACTGCCCATTGGACGCACGTCGGAAGCCTGCAGGAACTAGGTCTGCGGGGAAGTCGGGAAGGTTTTCTTCAGCGAGTGAGGTATACGAGAGGTCGGTGTCTGGGGTTCCCACATGATGTGCCTCAGGGATGCGTTCATCGTTGTCGAGATCGGGGTCGGGTCTAGGTGTTCCGCAAGTACTAGGCGCCGAAATGGTGGGCAATTACGCACGCGGAATTCAAACAATCAAATTGGTGACGCCTTCTTCAGGTCGTCAATACGCTACAAAACACTAAAACGTGGGCCTCGAGATTCTCCTTCTCCGGTTCCCTCGTTCGTTTTTGTTGAGCGCTTTGCAGACGCTGCCGAAGATTCCCCTACTTGGAGGGCGCAGCGAGAAGTTGGTTGTGCGACAAAGTCTGCGCTCTACAAGCGCACGCCTCGGTCGGATGCGGAAGCTGGTGGTGGTTGAGTCGTAGACGTGGAATATGTCGAGGACTCCGAAGATGATATGCGGGCGTTACAGTTCTGGGCTGCTACTCTGCCGGGCTCGAACGTATGTGTAGGTGGTGACGCATTGTGCACTGTTGCGGTCGAAGATAGTTCGTACACGGACATACACGTTGTTGAAGGAGGCGGGGTTTTGACGGATACGCCCTGCAGCAAAGGCAAATTGGTCAACATCAGAAAAGTCGACGAATGGATTGATGGGCACGGCTTCGATGTTCAGGAAACTGAGGTCCCAGTCGATGGTGATGCGGGCCACTAAATGAGGGTGAGTGTGTGCAGGGTGGGGTAAGGGGAGCTCGTCCAAATGTCAGGACTTAGCGAGCAATGGGCCCCCGGGCTGCACGAACTTAATGACAATGAGAGGAAGTTGAGGCAGCGGCGAGAGAGAGAGAGAGGGAGAGAGACGATATATTGCAAGTCACTTGGGAGTACAAGTGGACGAGCTGGGGAATTACATGGGAACTGGAATTCCTTATATACCCAAGACATGGTCCGTGCGAGAGATGATAGTGTAAGGGGGGGAACAATAGGGGACGACTAAGCATGAGTCATCGCTGAGGCGATGAGTGAGGCCGAGGCTGTGACCAATGCCGATTAGTCGCTGTTGCTGACTGGAGTCTGGGCTGCTTATAGATATGCGCTGACAAGGTGTGCGCTTATAGCGAGGCGCGTGCTTGTTGAAGTGACGCGCATCTTGTTGAAGCGCGCGTTTATTGAGGCGTCCGATATGTTCTGGCCGATGTTAGGGCATGTGCCATGGTTAGGGTGTGGCGCCAGTGATGTTGACGAGGCGTCAAACCATAACACATTGTATGTCGACCTTGGAGAAGATCATTGCTCCCTTGAGCTTGTTGATGATCTCATTGATGAGTGGAAGTGGGTAGGCATTCTTGATGGTGCTGGAATTGAGGTGCTGGTAGTCTTGCATGGGTCGCAACCGTCCGTCCTTCTTTTTGACAAAGAAAAACAGGCTTGCTATGGGCAATTTAGATGGTCAAATATATCCCTTGGACAGTTGCTTATTGAGGAAGGCATCTAGCTCAGTTTGCTCAGCGGGTGACAGTGGGTAAAGTTTGCATGGCTTCGGCATGAAGTCCTCCTTGAGGTCGATGTTGTGATCCCAAACACCTTGTTCCGGGAGGCATTCAGAGGCAGCCTTGTCGAAAACCTTGGTGAAGTCACGATATTGTTTGGGGACCACTTCGTCGAACGTCTTGACCCTTTGTTTAACCAAGGCCACTTCTGCCAATTGCTGTGACTTAGTAGATCCTGCATGAACAGGAATGAACAGCTCATCTGGGTGTTCTGTATAGTCATCCGTATATAAGATAATGTTGCCGTCCTCAATAGTGCATGTGATGATATCTGGGACAATCCTTGCAAGGCGGAGACCTTCCAACACCCATTGGACCGGAACGGGGGTGTCCTTGGGTGGAGTAGGAGCATTGTCAGGGGTCGTCCGGTCCTTAGGTGTTCCTTTGTCAATTGTTGAGGTAGGGGTGTCAATGTTAACGAATGCATGACGGATGGGTGTGATGTTATCCTCGTTCTCAACTTCCTCGCATGTAACTGGCAGTGGCCTTTGTGGAATCGGGTGTTCCGTTCATAGTCATGTGACGGGTGGATCAATCAGGAGGCAGTCGGGTGGGCATCGCGTCATGTCTAAGCAATCTTGTTGCCAGTCGATTTCTGGGTTGTGCTTTTGTAGCCAGTCTGTTCCAAGGATGCTGTCTTGATCACCTAGATCAGCGACATACATTTCAACATCCTCCTCATGGTAGGAACTACCGTTGTCCGAGTATACGTGTAACCGTTGGATGGTCGATTTACACACCGGTTCAATTCCGTTGTCTGTTCTGTCCACATTTTTGACTGGGATGGGTTGTGTCAGTGTCTTTGTCATTAGCCAGTGAGTTCTGACAAATTTATCGTCGATCAAGATTCCTTCTGCCCCACTGTCTTGTAGAGCAGAGACGTCGATTTGTCGGCTGGTGATTTTTCCAATGAACTTCTCTTGGAGCTTGATAGATGGGGTCTGCGCATTGTGAGTAGTGGAGACCTTTATTGATACAGAGGGCTGCTCACAAGATAGTACACCAATGAAGTCCTTATTCCGAACCGAGAATGGGGTCCTACACGACAATGTAGCATGAGGACCATCTAAAAATCAGCCGAGCCCAGCACCTTGCTGGCTCAGTCCATTGCCCCTCCTCCTAGCACCTTGATGCGCACAATGAGTGCTTTGACATCGTCCTCCTGCTTCTCGACATTGGCCGCTTGCACTGTTGGCAAGGGGCCTTGGTCGCACATTTGGACCCCCACGGCGGTGCACTCGGGGCAGTCGCACATTACGTGCCCAATCTTGTGGCAGAAGAAGCAGCCCCCATTCTTGCACAAGTACTTGTGCTCAGAGTCGGCAAGCTTCCCTGGGCGCCCACTTCTGCCACCTGTGGTTACTGCATTGATCTTGACTGGCCGCTTGTCCTGAGAGCTGGTGCCAGTGCATCACTTGATCGTTGGTGGATGGCATACCTTTGCCCCACACCTGGTGCTCGATGCATTCGCATCACCACATCTTGTCCTTCTGCTGGGCTACCTTTTGACTTGGGGAAGTAGGCCGATGCAAGCACGGCATATCCGGGGCATTTATAATTTCATTATCAAACTATCACAGCTTGTGTTAAAGTGTACCGTTCTGGAACAGTGCCCTCAAGGCCCCTTTTATCTAACTTCAGTATGTCTCAACTTTGATTCTTTGATATCAGCTTTGCATGTGTGCATGTCTTTAATCAATACACGCTTCTTAATATATAATGCATGTGAGAAAGAGTTGATAAGACTGTGTGAAACCAAAAGATCACCCTCCTCCTTACTCCCCTTCTAGTA
>MU273888.1:0-19585 GCA_022160365.1 Vararia minispora EC-137 | reverse complement strand
TGTTGAGAAGCGCGCGTCTATTGGAGACGCGCGCGCGCGTTGACGCCGAAGCTGAAACCGAGGACGAGGCGTACCGAAAACGTTGCGGAGAGGGCCCTGAAAGGGTCGTCCCGTAACAAGGTGCACTTCTGGCGCTTTGGAATGTTTTTATTCCCGGCACGCGATTACGACAGACAACTTACGCATTTGCAGGGCTCTCAGCTCATCTGTGTATGTGGACGTGGGGATATGGTGCAGGCTTTGGTCCTGGAGAGGGGGAACAGGGTCAACAGGGCTGGTGGGTGGGGACATGTTGCGGGCGATGTTTTGGTGTGGGTAGACCAGACTTGATTGTCGGTGCAGTTGGCTTCAGTATTTAACGGCCAACTTGTGTTTATCATTTGATTTATTATAAAGTGTGGCGTAAGGTCTCCGTATTGTATGGCAGGTGTATGTTATGTTGGATCGGCGTTAGTAGGAGGAGGGAGGGAGTTGTTACATGGGAGAAGTCTTTGGGAGGGGTGCATCATATGAGCGCATATTGGCTGGAAGTTATGGTAGGTGAGCAGGGAGTTTAAGCATAATCGGCATAAGGGTGGTACATGGCGATGGTGAGCGGAGGGGGACAGGGTGAGGTAGGGGTCATGTGATTGGAGAGGTTAGCACGTTGTTCGTAAGGTTTGGTACCGTCCGTTTTCAGGCTTCACACGTGACTTAAGGTGGGTATTTGTAGTAAGCTTCCGATGGTTGTTAGGGGTTGCGGCCTTGGCGTTTGACACGTGCTAGGAATGTTTTTTTGGGGGGGAGCAGAGGAATGGGGTTGCAGTTGGCAGTTCGTGAGTCTCTCGCGTTTGGGATATTTCTTTCGTTTGGGATATTTCTTTCGTGCTAGGGGGAGGCATAGCTTTCAGAAGTGCTCTATATATGCGTTCGGTAGGTTCACAGACACAGGGGGGGTGTGGTAGTTATCCTTGCTGACGCGGTGAGCGTGAGAGACCGGACCATGGTGGTGGTTCGGGTGCAAGGGCCCCCGCATGTGCATACTTGGCTAACTCTGTGTGCGAAGTGACGAAGAAATTAGTATTCTCCCTTTGAACGGAAGGGAAAGCCCGGAGCACTTGGAGGCCATCCGTGTTTCAGACAGCTCGGTTTCGTGGAAACCATAAATAATACCCGCACAAATTCTGTAAGGTGTTTCTTTGTTATCAGTCTCCATGTGACCAATAACCTCCGAGTCTGAGTTTTTTTGTTAAGGAAGGCTGTACGTCTTGTGTTGGTGGGCGCTCGATGGACAAAGCAGGGACCACGTGTTGTGGCGAGCATCGTCTGCAGAATAAAGGCCGTTCTTGTCCTGCAGAGGCGCACCTCAATTTACTTCCGACCATTACCCCGCGTACACGATCCATCGCATACACATCGCCTTCACCTCGCTCCGATGCTCGTGCTACCCAGTGTAGTCGGCATCCTTGCCATTATGGAGGCACTCTTGCTTTCCGTGTTCGAAACACCCACCGCCCCGATTTTCGCCCTCTGCGTCGTCATTGACTCTCTCCTGACCCTCGTCGTCGGGACCGTAGTCCCCGTGCTCGCATCCGCACTGGACGCTGCCCGTTCAAAGGCCCTCACCAGCCTCAGCAACCTCGCCGACCATAATGTTTCCGCCGTCACCGGCTACTTGACCCACCTCGATATGGAGGCCCACCTTCGAATTATCAGCTCAGAACGTTGGGGAGCCGCTATCTTCAATCCAGACCTTATCACCTTCGCCACTGCTAGCGATGTGCTTGTGTACCCGGCCTATGCGACGGAGAGCGCGCTGCGCATCCAGCTGTCAGCGAGTCCGGTATATACCCCCGTTGATACCATTCCCAAGATCGAGGTTTACCCACCGTATATCACCTCCGCTCCCGAATCTTGCTCCATCACTAGCAAGTCTAAGATCGAAGACGACCCGTTTCTCTCCTCCCCAGAACCGCTCGACGACTTCGTCGAACAGCCGTCGCCCAACGAGCCCACGATCTTCCGGACTCGTCTCTCCGAGAAGCTTAATTCCATCGTTACTCGCCTGTCCGTCATCTCCGACGTTCTTCGCCAGCACCTCCCTTCGGCCCATGCAAGGCCACGCGAAATGATCGCGGATGTTACCGCCATTGCTGTCCTTTGTGCGGTGCTTGTGAACCTGGCGCGATCGCGGGTACCCTACGAGGCCTCGAGTCCCGGGGTGCCCCAGTCTTTTGTTCTTGATGAAGCGGACGATGTATCCTTTGATGTTTGTGGACGATTCCAGCCGGCACGTGAGTCTGTCGCCCTGTTTCACACTTCCCCGTCACTCATCTATATCCAGTGACGCGCCAAGCTCCGAGCTGTGAGCAATCGCTCGCGTCGTCTGGAGAAGAATCAGATGAGGAAGCTTTAGCTGAGATGAAGGCCATCGTTGCCGGTATGTGTAGATGGGCATGATGTCGTTCATAGCGCTAACTTGGTGCTATAGCCCAAGTGTCCAGGGCAGCCAAAAGCCGTCGTATCGTGTTCAAAGCACCTGCTAGGGATGATCATCCCTGTACGTTCATCTCATTATCGCGTGTGATCCATTCCATGCTCACCCCATCCTCAGCTCGCATCATCGACCGTGCTTCTCCCAATGGTACCACAACGGGCGTCACCCTACCTCCCACACGTGAGCGTCAGCATCGGAGATTTATTTTCACTTGAAACTCACGTTAATGTGCAGTCCCAGACGATAGCCCTATCGATCTTCCTGTTTCTCGAGGCGCTCCGTCCGTCAAGGTCGTTGAGCACGCCAGACAGATCCAGGCCGCGAAGGAGTCGTCTGACACTGCTGCCATGATTCTATTGCACGACGCTCCGGTCACTGAGACTGTTGAGCGCGTCGAAGAAGTTCCGAGGGAGAACCCTGCGGTGACCGTCATCATATTCGATCCGGCCGCTGAAGGCCTCGAACGTATCACTCCGACTCCCCCGAGTGTCGTTCCGACAGGTGAGGACGAAGGCCAAAAATGCACCGGGCGGTTCATGGACCATGCCACCAGTGAAGTACAGGGTGAGCAAAGCCTTCATCCGCTGTGCTAATATGTTGACGACTTCACCCCGCAGAGCGCAAACCCAAAGGTGATAACGGGCGCGGAGACGCGAAGCTCGACGCTACCGGCCAATGTGGTGCCCAAGCCAACCAGTCCAATGCCCAGTCCCCGTCTGAGAACTGGCCAAGCACTGTCGCACAACCCATTGAAACCACGCATCTCAATGCTCAATCTACTACAGTAGTCTGGCCCGCCATCGCTGTCATGAAGTCAATGGAGACGGCTAAGCCAGAGGCGGTCAACACCATGGTCGACCAGCCTCACGCTCAGCACATCAACATCGACCATTCTGACAGCCCTGGCGCTGTCAACCAGCCCGGTGATCAGTCCACTGATGAATCTGATGCAACCAGGGTAAGAAGGCGAGCTCGTGGTGGGAGGCGGGTCCGCCGCAAGCGGAATGCAGATGCAGCAAGAGCTGCTCAGGCTGTACCCAATGCGAGCTCTGTTGGTGGGGCTTCCAACCCCACCAACCAGCTGGTTACCGATGTAAGGCCCGCTGCTGCTGATGCACCCGTCACCACAAGACAGGCCGCTGCTATCTGGCCCAGCACAGATGCACGTGCCATAGACACTGCACTCACTCCCACTCTCCGACCCACACCTGTCCAAGACAGCCTTGGGAACCGTCCAAGGCTCAACCTGACCGCCGTCAATCGCCACGTCTTCGGCGCCCTACAACAGCGTGACCTTCGCCGGCCCATTACCAGATCCGGTGCTAGTGAGCGCTGAGCATTCATGATAAACGAAGGACGACAGTCAGGGGAGGACGCTTAGCGCTGCCAGTGGGCATCCTTCTCCTTGCGTGGTCTCCGCCGCTATCATCGATGTTGCTGTCACTACCTTGTCGTTGTCGCTCTTATTGTCGCATTCGCGTCCGCCACAGTGCACCCGGTGTCACATAGCCCCGTTTTCGCATAGCAGTGGTGCTTTGCTCTCGCTTGCTGTACGAGTAGAGTATAGATTCCGCGATCCTCAGGGCATTCTCGCTTTTGGATGCAGTATTGCATCGAGCGCGTCTGTGTGCACAGAACGCAGAGTTCATAGCAGGACCTGAAAAGCGATCAGTGTTCTGACACCAATCGGCTGATCCAAGAGTTCGATACGCACTGCTGCAGCTGGTCATCGATTGTTGCGCGGCGGAAGTAAGACTCGCAGGTCGCCGTTAAAATGCTAGATTATGACCCAGTTGAAATTACTGTCCGAGAGATCTATGCAACAAACACGCCGACCCAGTGCATGAGCGTCGATGCGCAGTTGTAAGAGTGAGAGCGATATCGCTCAATGACGAGCGTTGAGGTCAAGAGAGCCGCACCACGTTCCGTGCTAGCTTGGCTTCAGGCTGCTTCTATTGCCTTGACGGCCATGCGCTTCCTATTCTATCTCCCACTCTCCCTCATCTTCTCTCTCTTTTCCCTGCTTGCACTGACTGCATGCGCAGCAGACCTTGAAGCTTTTCAGCGTGCATCGGCGCGAGCCCGTATCGGCCAGTTCTTCGACCGTAATGCGGTCGGTGCCTCTTCCGAGAGCAAACATACGAATAACTGGGCAGTGCTTGTATGTTCCTCAAGGTATTGGTTTAACTACAGAGTGCGTCGTAATGCGTCCTGGGGTCTTCTTTCCCCATCTGATGAGCGCTATAGCACATGTCCAACACGCTCGGGATGTACGCATTCCTACCTCATCCTTGCTCCATGTCTTAGTCGCTAAGCTAAAGTGGGGAACCAAGGTATCGGACGGTGAAGCGTCTCGGCATCCCTGACTCAAATATCATACTCATGCTCGCTGACGATGCGGCCTGCAACCCCCGCAACCGTTTCCCGGGCTGCGTTTACGCCGACGCAGGCCGGCACCTCGACCTCTATGGCGAAAACATTGAGGTTGATTATCGCGGGTATGAAGTTACTGTTGAGAACCTGCTGCGCGTGCTCACAGGTGCGCCCCGTGCCTGCCACTCACTCTGAGAGCAGGACCAAGGTAGTCTAAGGCTGAAAGTCGGTCGTAGGCCGTGTCGAGCCTTCTGTCCCGCGCTCCAAACGCCTCCTTTCAGATGACCGTTCGAATATATTTGTATATATGACGGGCCACGGCGGAAACGAATTCCTCAAGTTCCAGGACAACGAAGAGATGAGCACATTCGACGTTGCAGACGCGTTCGAGCAAATGTGGCAGAAGAAACGGTACGTCATCGTTTCTCAGCGGGTCAGATTGGCCAGTGGTGGATGCTAAAGTCGATGTGTAGGTATAACGAAATGTTCTTTATGGTGGATACGTGCCAGGCAAAGTCTATGTATTCGAAATTGTATTCGCCGAATATTCTGGCGACTGGCTCGTCGCAAGTTGGCGAGAACTCCTACTCGGTGCGTTCGCACCCGTTCTGTCAGCAGCGTTGACGGTTCGTCGCCAACGCTCTCGGTACAGTACGAGAACGACATGGACGTCGGCGTCGCCGTTATCGACGGCTTCACGCACTTCACGCTCGAGTTCATGGAGAACATCAACAAGACAAGCGCAACGAATATGCAAGAATTTGCGAGTCACTTCCGCTTCCCCTCTGACCTTATCTCATTAGGCCTCCTGTGTACAGTTTAGCGCATACAACCCAGACAAGATTCGTTCGCACGCAGACGTGCGATCAGACCTCTTCCATCGACCGCTCGATAGGACGCTCATAACCGACTTTTTCGGCGGCGTCGCGCATGCAGAGGTTATCGAGTCTCCCATCACGACCTCTGTAACGACAGTGTCCGTAGAGAGCATCGCTCCTGAGGAACTTGGTTTGCGAGAACCCGTGGCAGACCTGCTGATAAACGTCTCTGCGGCAGCAGACGACGTTGAAGATCATTATGCGCACTTCGGAGGAAAGCAGCAGGATGGATGGGTGAGGAATACACAATTGCTGGCCTCGCAGGCGATTGTCGCGGGTCTCGTAGGATACGTCGTAATGAGGGAGCGCCGGCAATGAGCCTCGTTTCTTCCCTGTTTTGTTTATTCTTGGATGGACCCAATGTGTATAGACGGACGACGGCGTGGACTTTCACCGTACAAGAATAGAGATAGCAGGACGCACTAAGAAACGATGGTACAAGGCCGCGGCCGCTTTTGAGGACACATGCACGCACAGCTCAAACTCGAACATACAGCGTCCCTCCCTCTGCACCTCCCCCGAGAGCAACGCAAACTCAAAACCCGCGCCCGCGTCCCCTTCCGCGTCCGCGCCCTCTCCCACGTTCGCCTCGCCCACGTCCTCGGCCCCTTGCATCGTCCTTCTTCTTGTTCTTCGGCTTCGGCGCATCGTCAACAAGCAGGGTGTCGAGCGGGAGCGCGTCGGGGAGGACGAAGTACCGGATGTTGTTGCCCCGGATCGAAAGGGAGTCAAGCGGCGTCGGGTCGCGATTGCGTGTCGTCATCTTCACAGTCTTGAGGTGCGTGTTCATTTGCATGTCGACACCTACTCGAAGGGTGAGTGGTACTGAAGGAAGGGACGGGTGCGAAGAACGGGAGGGTGCACAGACCAGTGATCGTGCCGTGGACGACAGAGCCGTTCTTGAGCTCGATAGTAACCGTCTCATTATTGAGCTTCATCAAAAATCTGACGAGGAGAGGCGAGCAGTCAACATCGGTCCGAGATTGAGACCAAGCGTGGCGAAGTTGAAAATCATGTATCGTTTGGAAGCCATATAAACAGAAGCATTACCTTACGAGCTTCATGGCGGACAAAGACAGAAAAAGACGGCGGATAAGGAGAATGGTGAGAACGACGATGGTCGTCTGCGATGAACTCGTGCACTACGCGTGCTGCACCACGACGCGCTTCAGACCAAACTCTCGACGGGTGCCTCTCAACTTGGGCGTGCACAGTACTAGTACGACGTCTACTGCTCCGTCCCTCCTTGCCGTCAACAGCCTTCTTGTTTTTTACAAGCCAATCAGGACGGCCTGATGATGCCAAGGATGCTGTTCGAAACTGCGGGAGTGCGATTTTCGGGGCTCTTGCCCCATTCCACCATGAAAAAACCAAAGATTTACATTTTGTTTATTCTACCGTGTAAGCGTGAGGCCCGATGAACACTACAAAGCGACAGCATAGAGTACGATGCGATGATGGACAATGACAAAGTGAGACATGACGAGGTCGTTAAATAATCGTGAAGTAGCCGGCGCGGCTGCAGTTCCCTGCGGGAGTTTTACGCAAGCGGCCGAGAGACCGAGAGCAGTGCTCGTCAGACAAAGGCAACTGCGTAAACCCGTCAGCATATGGTGAGTCCTGCGCAGGCTGCGAGTGGCTTACGCTCTGGGCTGACCATGCGGTGGCGATCGGCGAGGCGTGCTTGCAGATGCGGTGAGAGGTCTGATTGGGGTGCGGGGAGAAGGGAGCTAGTAACAAGAGCTATGCACGTATCTGCTGACATGGCGCGCGTTTTAGAAGGTGGAGGAACAATATCGTCCGTCCACTTGCCTGAAAGGCTATTGATACGGGTAGTGGAGGATGATGGGTGGTACGTACCCTCGCACGAATTGTCCGAAGCGAAAGAACTCGTCGGGCTCTCCAGCTCCTCGCCCTCCCATGAATCACTCCCGTATTCGTCGCCTTCCTCCTCCTCAACCAAAGACGTCAGCGCTGACATACCACCCCGTCGCTTGAGCAGCGGTCCCGTGATGACGGCTGGCACCAGGCTTTGCTCCCCGTGAGATCCGGTAACATCCCCGCGCGCCTCCACATTCGCATCGAATTCTTCGGAAATAGTTGGCATGCGCGCGCAGCTACAGCTGGGGCCTCCGCGGAACTTCCGCACACGACCGCGGAGCTGCACAGTCCTCGTCAGATCCGGTCGACAGGGGGGGGTCAAGACAGAACGCACGCTGGAGAGTAGTTGTGAGGAAACCGGTGTAGTTGGCTGAGAATGCGCAGGGAAGATGCGCGCGAGCATCTCGGGCTGCTGGAATCGCGGCTATCATCAACACAGGATACGGCATTCGTATCGTGGGGCGGCGCACCTGCTGTCGGGTGGCTCGTTGCCGCGCGGCGACTTTGAGCGTGGAACAGAACTTAGCGAGGGAAATCACGTCCTGGACGAGTGAGGCGTCGCGAAGGAGTCGGATGTCCGTCGTCGTCTCGACAAAAGTGGGTTTCTTGACGGCAGGAGGTTGGGGCTTAAGGGTAGGAGGCAGACAAGACGGCGTGCTAGAGTGTGCAGTGGCGGTCATATGGGTTATGCTAAGGCGGTAGAAGAGAAGCTGTTGTAAAGTGTGTAACCAGGCGTTGGTAGGTGAAAGGGTACTACCCGCGAGCGAACGCGGGTGATCTTGCTAACAACGCGCGCCGAGAACAAAGGCGAAGATGAATGAGGAGCTCGGAACGTTGGGCATGAAGGAGGTGCGTGCGTCGTCGCGCTGGCGAGGAACAAAAACGCACACACAATTGGCAGGTGTGTGCGTTGACGACCGAGTTGCGACGAAGGAAGAAAGTAAGCGCGCTCAGGCTGGATATAAGCGGAGAGGCTGGGATATGCGCAGCACAATTACGTCCGGTTCGGTTCGTGGGCGGGGGCCTCGAGGACTGTTGATTTCAACAATTGTAGCGGTGCCACGTCTGCCGCAAGCCCGCGACGGCTCCTGTCGTCCGGGTCTCCAGAACGCCCTTTGAAAGGCCGCACCCTGGACTGCAGAAGCGTCTCTTAATGCGCCTAGGTCTTTGAACGCCGAAGAGGTTCCCGTGCACGACGCCGGTGTGGGGAGCGCAGGACTGCCCGTACTGGAGCCGAGATGGACCGACCAGTCGTTGGGGCCACAGCATACGGGCGCTTTACGCCCGGCACTTCCCGTCAGCGTTGACATAGCCGATCCATGTAATCGCGCCTTGCTCAATTCGGACCCTCCCGACGTCGACCTGCCCGTACGTCGACGGTCGACCCGGACTTGGCTGTCGCCACGCCTAGGGCACTCTACTGTACGTTCGAACTCTGAAATCACGCAATACCGGATGTTCCTGACTTTTCGTTTGATGCCAGCCTTTCATGCATCCATCCTTGTCTCGATGTGCTGTCCAGGGCACGGAGCGATGGGTATGCTAGCAATACACCAATGCCCCGTGGTGCGCTTCACTGTTGCTCCAGCTGTTTCAATTCTAGATGAAAAATCTACCTCTGCTCAGATTGCCACCTGACTGCATTAATCGGAGCGATAAATGCTCGGATTGCAAGCAAGCCGGTATCGTAGGTGCTGGGCATCTCTCAGATGATCGGTTACCGTTCTGAAATCGTCGAGGAGGTAAAAGCCGAGCTGTGCCCGATGTGCGTCCGCTGCTGCGCAGATGACTGATCGGTTGCCTGAGCTGATCGAAGTGGGATGCGACGATTTGGGCTCGCGTCTGAGCGATCTGAGCAGATGCGCCGCTAGGAGGATACCCCCTGCCTCTCTCTCTCTTATATATACTCTCCCGGCGCATGTTAGCACCAAGCACATCATCGCGATACTTGTCATGACTCGGAAATTCACAGGCTCCGTCCTCTTCGTAGCCTTGAGCTCCACCATATTCCCCAGTCCAGCCTCTTCTCTGAGCAATGGTATAGCGCGGACCCCAGGTAAACTGGGCCTCCTTGCATCCTTACGCTTTATACTAGTCCTTGGGCACAATAGTGAGCGTGATCCGCCCTCGTGTCAACCTCTCATAACCGCTGCCTCGGGAAAGCGTGGAATGCGTACTAGGTACGTTTTCGCATAGTGTTCATAAGAGCGGTCCGTTGACCGCCGCTGCGCTCGTGGTCCAACATCGACCAAGATTTGATACTAACCACTGCACAACTGATGAAGAGCCTAGGGCTCCAGGATACGGGTTACTCGTTTGTCAATCTTGATGACTGTTGGGCAGTAAAGAATCGTTCTGCTTCAGGGGAACTCATCCCAGATAAATCAACTCCTCCCCGTGAGAAAAGGCAGCTTGAAGGCTCATTATCGTAGATACGATCCGGTTCTCGAACGGCATGAAGAACCTCACTGACCAGATCCATGAGCTTGGCTTGTAAGTCCAGATTCTTTTTGCCTATTATCCGCGTCGCATGTTGACATGTCTTATAGCAAAGTCGAGATCGTGTGTCTATCTATGGTTCTGATCGTGATTGTGACAACGTGAAGCTTAATGCACTTGACGAGCCCGCGGACATGTTCTTCAGCCTGACCGAATCGCCCTGGATTCGCGCCGGGTGCTAATACGCCGTTCGCGCGCGTTCGCTCTTTTCTCCTTCACGACGTGAAGAGCAAGATTATTAATGTGCAGGATTCGTGGGCTCATACGGACAATGGAACGGCGATCCGTAACTTCACTGCAACCGACGTCCCCGCGCACGGTGTCGTCGCGCTGCTGCTGACCGACACAAGCAACGAGCCGGACGGGATATTCCCACCATGTGTGGTCTCGTCCCAGCGCACCGAACAGAACGGGACGTCCGTCACCAACTTGAATTAGCTTGATTGGGTAGCGCGTCACGCGTCTTTCGTAGGAGGCGTTAAGGAACTGCCAGGGTCCTGAGAGTCCTCCTACTGGCAAAGGCTGGGATGTTCCGTGTTTGTAGTTTACAGCGGGGTGTTAAGAAATACGTAGCCCGAGGTCTATTAAGGAACGCGTAGGATGAATCTATCTAGCGTACTAGTCAATAGACTGTAGGGATGCATAGAAATATGGTACGTACTCCCAAGCACCCGACAGGTGATTAGGAGGGGAAGATACTGTCGACGAAAATAGTATGGTACGGTCTCGGTGGTTTCCGAGACATATGGCTTACATAATTTCGAACGAATATGGACCGAACGTAGTCGGATTGCCCTTAAGCTCCCACCTCGACACAGGGTAGCCGAGACGGGGGGGGGAAAGAAATCCGACTCCGGGAACATCTATGGAGCTCCGTTAGACTCAAGTTGTCCTCTAGAACTCAAATCAGCTGCGGCGCAGCGATGTACGCAGCTCTCAACTTAAGGCGACACGATGCAAAAGGCTTTTAAGCCACCTCTCGCTCTCCTATGACACACTCACATGAGAGAGCGTAGGAGATCCTTTTCATTGAGTCAATGGTACCACCACACGGAGGTATCGCTGCTCTGCGTGTCTCCGGACTTATGGTAGGGATTACCAAGTACGATTGTAACTAAGACCGAGGTCTTGATGACCCGTCAGGAAGTCCACTCACCGGCGCCTTGCTGCTGTCTTCGCTGAGCTGCTCTCTCTTGAACTCAGTGTGTTGCGTATGCAGTTCTGGGAGAGTGATCACTGTCGAATGTACGGTATTAATACACAAAGGATCTAACGGCCTGAGATCCGAGTCGGTCGTCGGTGGACAAGCAGAGGTATTGTACAGGATTGGCCCGTGCCCTTATCTTCCAACAGATATCACCAGAATAAATGGCAAAAATCACTGACCTCTGCAGTTTATGAATGAACGTACGATACACATAGCAGTGCGGAGAGACGATGAGGCTTGCCAGTGGGAAGCGGCGGCCGGACAACCCGTGAGAAAGCTCAATTCCCCGGAGAGAATGTAACAGTGAGCGGTTCTTTTGCTATGGTCTTGCTGAAGAGAACAAGAACGGCGGGGAAGTTTTGATCAGCAGTAGGCAATCACAGGCAGGAGATTCAAGAGACTGCCCGGGGGACGCCGCTGCGACCGTGACGATCACTCGGACAGACACTGGACAGACCGAGCATGCCGCGGGTAGAACCGCACGTGACCGCAGTGTAATGCATGTGTGCTGCGGGCGGCTCCCGTACAGGCGAGCATCATCATCTGTACAGTAACGGCGAGTTTTCCCTTAGCATCGAAGTCGACACCCCGAACGGACGTCTCTCGGCCGCCAGTACTAGTCGTCGCTTCACACCTTATTGTCATGTTCTCCTCCGCTCTTCTTGCCGCAGCGGCTTTTACCCTGCCACTCGTCAATGCTCAGTCAAGCTCTTCGACGTCGCGCTCCGTGTCCACCATCCCTTCCAGCGTCAGCGCCAGCTCCAGCGTCACTAGCTCCTCCAATGCAAGCTCTGCCGCTTCTTCTGCGACGACATTCTCCTTTGCGAGCGTCACTGTCACTGAGAGCGGAACTACCTTTGTCTCCTCCGTCCCAATCACGGTCTCCCCGACTTCCTCTGCGACAAGCTCGGCCGCTTCATCGTTTCCAACGCTTGGAAACTATGATCCATGCAGTACGCATTCGCGTCTTTGGAACCATGCATACTACTGACCGTACACAGTTACCGATTGTCTGAATACGGCGATTGGCCAAACTGGCTGTTCCTCCGTGACCGACGTCAACTGTTACTGTGCCAGCCCAATATTCGCTCCAGCCCTCTATGATTGCATGCTTGGCGCATTGTCCTCATGCGCTACAGCTACACCGTCTGTTACGCCGTCTGCTACGTCGTCAACACCGTCGGCATCATCGTCGAGGTCTGCGTCAGCGCCGGCGTCATCTGTAACGCCCACCAGCACAGCATCCTCGTCGCCCTCTCCAATCGTCTCCGCTGAGCAGCTTGCACAGTCGTTCTGTGCTATTGCAGCGAAGCCCACCTCTCTCTCCTTCCCTACCGCGTCGACCCCCATTCCAACATCGTCTAGGGCATCATCCACTGCTGCATCATCCACTGCATCTGCAAGCTCTGCGGCCTCTACAAGCGGGATTAGTAGCGCTGCTCTTCCTCTCCAAGGCACTCTTTTGGGCACCTGGACTGGCGTCGTGGCTATTGCGCTCGGCACTGCCTTCGGCGCCGCGGTTGGCCTATGATATTTCGCTGCACAGAAGACAAGATGGAAGCGGCAGGATAGGGCATCGGATCGCGGGTATAATGTCCTTTCTTTGCGCTCGCAGCCCCCACCGACGCGTACAATTATACCATGCCGTACGGCAGCCGATCCACACCCGCGCGTACGCCCATTTCCACGTTATCTTCTCTTACATAGCACACACGGACGGATGTTCATCGCGATACATAGTGGTCCTTTTTTCTGTTTGAATGCTGTCGTGAAGCCACTCATGAGTGCGCAGGGCGGATATATGTAAGTTTTCTTGTGGCCCTTACCATCCGAGGATCTAGCCATTACGTTCCTTCATTGGCTTCTTCGTATGGGCTGCAGGGTAGTCTGTCCGCTGCTAGTCCTTTCGTCAGATACACACCAGAATAATGTTAATGACGTGCAGACATAACGATTGGGGACATCAACTTCGAAAGACGTTCGAGGATTAGTGTTTACTCCCGTAGAGACCCAGCCTTTTTCGCGCAATGCAATGACGGACTATCGCTATCTCTAGGAGAAGTACTTCTGCAAGACGGGAGAGCACACGAACCTTAAGCATAGAGGCCGTCTCATCATCCAGATCCCCGCTCTGAACGATGCCTTTCATACGCTCAAAGTAAACGTCTATATGCCTGCGCGCCTTCGGATGATCGAGTTCCCGGCCAGCGGTCAAAAAGATTTTGCAAAGACCAACAATGCAAGCAGGCTCGGTAATAGGGAGTACGAGCAGCCTCTTGATGGTTTCATGCATGATACGCTCGGTGAGCATACCATACCTAAACAATTGAGCGATGAGCGGGAGCGTAGCGAGGCCGCGACGCTTCTTCTCCAAGTCTACAGCACGTGTTCCCACCGTGTCCTCCGGATCCTGGCCGTTGAGCGCGCCCTGACAATAGTTGAGTAGGTGCTTGCGGAAGAGCATACGGCCGCTGTAAGGCTTTCCCTCGCTGTTTATGATGCTGTAGTCTTCAATATTTGGCGAGATGTCGTCCAGCATCTTCCGGCATAGACGTGCACATAGCTCGGTGGAAGTTTCGTCCTCGATCGTCCGGTCGATAATGCAGCGTACAGTCAAAGTGATGGTTCTACTGTTCTTCTCTTCTTCTGCGTCGTTTACCCATGCAATAATCTCATCTGATATAGAGTTGAAGCGCTCCGGGACAAGGAGGGCGAGGAGCGAATGAAGCCGTGAATCCACGATGGCGAGATAGTCTGCATCGGGTATGGCTTTCTCCAATCCGGCCTTTGGGGCTGAAACAAGCATGACAGCGCAGAAAAGATAGAGTGCGGTATTTTGTGACGAAGCACGTAGCCACAAGGGGGAGAACAGCGAGGCACGGAACCGCGGGGGTGCAGATGTCCTCAGGCTTGGGCGTCGTGCTGTTTATAAACCGCATGAAGCGCTCGTTGACTAGGTTATTGATTGTCCACCAGATTGAGTTCAGGGATGTCGTGCGGTCGAGCCAGGAGCTGAAAAGGGTCGACGAGCTCGTGGCTGCTGAAGGGTTACAAGCCATGGTGCAGCGGCGAGCAAGCGAGCACCAAGGTTGTCAGTGTACTGGGACAACTTGAACCTGACAACATGTCAATGGGTCCTAGGGTACTAATTCATATTAATCCCTCTCAGTTCTCGAGATAATGTTAGATGTGAGGCAAGCTCGGGCCGGAGCCCGCAGCTATGAGGCGAGGAGTGCTGATTCGTTTTTCCGTCGTATACATATGATGTTGAGGCCATGCCTCTTTTCCGTTGTGCTTCGTATCTTCAGGGCTCGCGACGCGCATACTTATAGAGATAGACTGGACAAGTCTGTTCCCCAGACTTGTCCCTGCGTGCGAGCCCGGTATGTGCTATGCCTTACTACTTAGGAACTGTGCTTACATATCTGTAGAACCTTACGTTCTTACAGGTGAATATATATAGACTTGTCCCTGCGCACGAGCCCGAACCTTACGTTCTTACAGCTCCGCGCTCCGAGTCCGGCACAAACTCTATCAGGTTATGAGCCCTGACTGCCTACTCTAATCCCATATCCTACCATGGCCACAACTGCTGTAACCACCGACTCACTTCCATCTAATGTCCCGAAGCTGGACCCGAAGGGTGCCAACTGGACTATTTTCTCCGTGCGCCTCGAACAGGCCATATGCGCGAAGAAAAAGTGGGGCCATGTTGATGGCACATCAACCCGTCCTGTTCCCGCGGATCCTAATGCCCCGACGGACGAGGAGTTTGAGTTGATGGAGGAATGGGACGACGACGAGGCTACAGCTCGGTACCTTGTCAGCCAGCAGCTTCCCGACTCCGTGGTAATCCGTACCCGGAGCATGTCTGCTGCAGAGACCTGGGCATATGTCACCAAGGAATTCATGCAGAAGACAGCCTTTGTACAGGCTAGTATGTGTCAGTCCTTCATGTCCCTGACTGTTCCCGCAAATGGCGACCTTGAGGCTTTCTTTTCTGATCTCGCTGTCCGCAAGGAGACCCTATCTGAGTGTGGCATCGACATTTCCGATGACGACTATATCTCTACGATCCTTCGCGCACTTCCCCCTCACTATGCCACACACGCGTCCAATTTCCTTTCATCAGCCAAGGTCCTGCAAAATCTCGTCAGCGCCAACCCTGCATTTGCGACACTTATCGGCGCAGGGAATGCACCCCTTACCATGCAGACACATGGTATCACTCCCGATGCGCTCATTCATCATGTCCTCGACGAGTGGGAACGGCTCGGTTCCGAGCGTTCCAAGGATCCCATGAAGCGTGCACCTCGCGAGCTGGACAACGTCGCCTATTCAGCAACTCCGTCGCAGCGTGGCAGTGGGCGCGGGAATGGGAGACCACCTCGAGGGTCAGGGCGAGGTGCGGCTGCTATGCCTTCTCAGGGACATGGCCCACTTTGCTGGAAGTGTCGGAAACGTGGCCATATACAGCGTGACTGTCCAGAGGCCAATCAGGGACCTGTAGCGGGCGGATCAGCTAGTCTCGCACTCGAATATGCGTCGGACGACGAGGGCGCATGGCTGGCCTTGTGCGAGGACTCTGATGACGAGGACTCCGAAGGCGAAGACTCCGACTCCGACATGCCGGGTCTTGAAATGGTGTCTGGTTCCGATAGCGAGGACGACGAGGGCCTGTCACAAGCTGACGAAGCCGTACACTCGGTCCTGAATGCTACGACGGATAGACAGCATCGTGCCATTATCGATTCCGGTGCAACCCGCCACCTTTCTCCATTCCGTGAGGATTTCGAGAACTTCCACGAAATTCCTCCCAAGAGCTTCGAGTCCACGACAAAGGCCAGTTTCCATGCTGTCGGTTCTGGCGACATTGTCCTGGACCTTCCGGTCGGCGCCAGCACTTCTCAGCTCCGACTTAGCGAGGTCCTGTATGCCCCGGAGGTTGGGTATACGTTAGTGTCAGTCGGTCGCCTCGACGAACTCGGATTTGCACTCACCTTTGCAAACGGCAAGTGCACAATTGTCGCACCCGACGGCGAGACAGTCGGCGAGATCCCTCGCACGGTGCGTGGCACTTATCGGCTCAACCTCGAGCAAGCCAGCGATGCGGCACATGCGGCAACCGAGCGCGTGACCTTGGGGCAGTTGCACTGCCGCCTTGGTCATATCTCTGCGGATGTTGCACGCCGCATGGTCACGAATGGTTTTGTGACCGGCCTGTCCCTCACAACGACGGAGGACAGCAACCCTTTCTTTTGTGCGTCTTGTGCATATGCGAAGGCGACACGGGCCCCAATCCCTCGCGTGCGGGAAGGAGAGCGGGCAGCGGCTTTTGGCGACGAGGTTCATTCGGACCTGTGGGGACCAGCACCTGTCAACACACTGAGCGGGAAGAAATACTTTGTTACCTTCACCGACGACCACACTCGCAACACCCACCTATACTTGCTCCCGAAGAAAAGCGACACTTTCGGCACTTATCTTCAGTACGAAGCCTGGTGCCGCATGCAGCACGGCGCGCGCATCAAGGTCCTTCATTCGGACAACGGCGGCGAATACACCGGCCGCGCGTTCACGGTGCATCTCCAGAACGCCGGCACGGAGGCCAAACTGACGGTACACCATACTCCGGAGCACAACGGCATCGCAGAGCGGTTGAACCGTCTAGTCGGCGAGCACGTTTGCGCGATGCTCCATGCGAGCGGCCTTCCACGCGCGCTGTGGGGCGAGGCGGCAATGCACGCCATTTGGTTGAAGAACCGGACCCCGACGAAGGCTCTGCCGGACGGCAAGACGCCCTACGAAATGTTGACGGGCCGAAAACCGAACCTGCGTGGAGTGCGTGAGTGGGGCGCGCGGTGCTGGGTGATGAAGGAGAAGACGCCAGCTGGGAAGCTGACTGGGCGAGGGGAGGAGGTGCGCTGGGTGGGCTTCGACCAGCATGCGAAGGGGTTCCGCGTGTATTGGCCGAAGCAGCGGACCGTCACGATCAAGCGGAGCGTCATATTCGCATCCGCATCTGGGCTCGAGGGGGAGGAGGGAACGCCCGTCGAATTCAACGAGCTCGTAACGTCCGAGCCAGCGACGCATGCGACCGCGCTGTCGACCAACACGCCCGATACGCCTGCCCTCGACACCAGCGCAAACGCCGCGAGCACCCCGACCGCCAACGACGCCAGCGCGCCAGCCGGCAACACCAGTACGCCCGGCGCGACGAATGCAAACGGCGACGACTCACCTAGTGCGCCCGCCGTCCCCTCTCCTGCGCATACGTCCGCGCCTGCGCCTGCGTCCGTCCCCCCGTCCGTTTCGGCTGCATCTGTTGGGTCCCCCGGCATAGACGCGACACGCCCGTGTCGCGAGCGTAAGCCGAGCCGTTACGCCCGCGACCTGCTGGCAGGGGTCGGCTCCTCGTCTTCCAGGCTGTCGGACCCGCTCTTTGTGGCGGGCCTCCAGGTCCCTCCGGGCGCATCTTCGGCAGCGCTACCGGGCGTGGTCGAGGACAAAGGCTCGCCGGCCTTTTATGTCGTGCTTGAGGGCGACTTTAGCGGCGCGCCGGCCGAATACGTGCTCGCGGCGCTTGAAGCCGACAAGCTAGAGCCGCGGACACTCGAGGAGGCGCATGGGCGGCCGGATTGGGGGTCGTGGCAGCAGGCGATAGAGGAGGAGTTGGCGATGCTGGAGGGGGCTGGAATGTGGAGGGTGGAGGAGGCGCCGCACGGCGCAAACGTGGTCGGGTCCAAGTGGGTCTTCAAGGCCAAGAAGGATGCCGGCGGTCATGTGGCCCGGTTCAAAGCTCGGCTCGTTGCGCAAGGCTTCTCGCAAGTCCCTGGCGTCGACTACTTCGACACATACGCTCCTGTCACCAACCTCACGTCCGTCCGCACGGTCCTCGCTCTAGCGAACCGCTTGAGCCTAGAGCTACACCAGGTGGACATCAAGGGGGCCTATCTAAATGGCACCCTGACACCTGACGAAGTCATTTATATGTGACCGCCACCTGGCTATGCTCCACCTGGCCTAAACAGCCGTGTCCTACGCCTCCAACGCACCTTATACGGCCTCAAGCAGTCAGGCCGCCGCTGGTACCAACAACTGGTCCAGATTTTCTGCGAGTCTATGGGGCTGTCTCGCGCAGAAGTGGATCAGGCCGTGTTTTTCAAACACGATGGTACTACCCTCATTATTGTCGTCGTTCATGTCGACGATTGCACAATCGCCGCATCGTCCCTCACCCTCGTCAACAAGTTCAAGGAAGAGCTGCAGAGGCATGTTGAGGTGACGGATTTGGGCGAGTTGCATTGGTTGCTGGGCATAGAGGTCTGGCGTGACTGCGACGCACGCACAATCTCCCTCTCTCAGCGTGCATACGTTGACTCCATCATTCGATGCTTCGGTTTTGAAGACCTCAAGCCCGTTTCGACACCCATGGAACCGCACGCTCGCCTATCCAGCTCGCAAGCTCCCAGCACTGTGCAGGAAATTGCCGCAGTTCGCGATGTACCATACCGAGAGGCAGTCAGGGCGCTGATGTACGCATCAATTGGCACCCGACCAGACATCACATTCGCTGTCAGTGTCGTCTCGCGTTTTTCGGCTAACCTGGGCCTGGCGCATTGGCTTGCCGTCAAGCGGATCTACCGCTACCTGAAAGGTATGCGGGACCTATGGCTCGTGTACGGAAGCCAGGAGCGTCAGCTCGTCGGCTACAGTGATGCGGATGGCAGTATGGCCGAGGACCGCCACGCCATCTCGGGTTATGCGTTCCTTATCGACGGTGGTGCCGTTTCCTGGAGCTCGAAGAGGCAGGAGATTGTCTCGCTGTCAACAACAGAGAGCGAGTACGTGGCAGCCACACATGCAATGAAGGAGGCTCTCTGGCTTCGCTCGCTCATCAAAGAGATCCTCGCCCCACTCGACGACTCGATGACACTCTTCTCTGACAACCAGTCCGCAATCGCGCTCACGCACGACCATCAGTACCACGCACGGTCAAAGCATATCGATGTGCGGTATCACTTCATTCGATGGGTGATCGAAGAAGGCCAGATGCAGCTTGTATATTGCCCCACTGAGGACATGCTTGCCGATGCCTTGACAAAGGCCCTGCCATCGCCGAAGGTCAAGCACTTCGCTGCTGAGCTCAGCCTCCGCCGTGAAGCTTGAGGGGGAGTGTTAGATGTGAGGCAAGCTCGGGCCGGAGCCCGCAGCTATGAGGCGAGGAGTGCTGATTCGTTTTTCCGTCGTATACATATGATGTTGAGGCCA
>MU273887.1:0-19864 GCA_022160365.1 Vararia minispora EC-137 | reverse complement strand
CTACCTCCGCCTCACCGCCCCCCTCCCCCTCCCCCGACACGCCACCTTCCCCGACATCGTCAGCTCCTCCCTTTCTTTTCCCCCTCGCGTGCTGATGCTCTGATAACTAGCGCTTCTATGAAGACGTCGCGGCCGCACTCGACGCCCTGCCCGCCCTCGTCGACTTTGAGCTCGCCGGCATGCACTGGCCGTCCCGCGTCGAAGCGGAGAACCAACACCGCGCGCCGAAGCGCGTATGGAAGACCGCTCCGACGCCCGAGCCGGAGCCCGTGCCTGCGTACGGACAAGGCCAGAGCGACGGCGATCTGTATGCCGAGCTCGACGTCCTCTTTTGAGGTGCTCACTCTGCGCTGTGTCTCCACTGTCCCGTCTACCACCCTGATCCCCCGCACGCACACAACCGCACTCTGCCTTTCCCTCTTATTCTCCCGTCCAGTCCGCCATCATACCTCTCCCCGCCCGTCTGTCTGCCTGTCTATTTGACCCTGTTGTCTCGTCCCGTCGCACACCCTGTACGCTAACCGCACCGCACCGCACCGCACCGCATCCTACCCTACTCTACTGCTCTATCTACGCTCGCACTTATACTCTAATCTCGACGCCGATCGAAATCAAAACATTCCGTCCGTCCGTCCGTCCGTCTGTGGGCCGTCTTTTGTTCTTTTGTACGTGCGCCGCTCTACGTTCGGCGGACCCAGCCGCGTACGTACGTGGCTTTTCGTTTGTCTTGTCGTGCTGTGTGCGTTTCGTTTGTCGTGCTATGCGGGCTGTTCTGTGGGACTCCGCCTGCCGTACGCGTACAACGCCCTGCTTGTCGTACCGCATACACCACTCCGCCTGCCGTACGCGTACAATATTCCGCCTGCCGTACCGCATACAACGCCCCGCCTGCCGTACCGCATACACCACCCCGCCTGCCGCACGCCACACCACCCGCGCATCTCGTACGTAAAGTCCCCGCCGCCGCCCCACGCCTCGCCTCCCCTCGCAGCGCGGAGATCCTCGGACGACACGCGTCGTCGGTCCTCGTGTCTGCCAAACCGTCTCACTCGCGTTCGCGCGAGTCCATCTTACTCATGTCCGCGAGTCCATCTCACTCGCGCACGCGAGCCCATCACACAATATAATGTCACTCGCGCCACGACGGCTCATCCGTCCCCCCGCCCCATCATCCCATCCAGCCGTTCCGCCTCCGTTCCGCCACGCCGCCGCCGCCTAATACCACACTACATACAGTATGACCGCGGACGTGACGCGTGCGGCCGTCGTCAGGGCATGCGTTTTCTTTAGGCTTGCTGTGGTTGTACGGGATCATTATTAAGACGAGACGAGACGAGCGGGTTAAGGGCTGATGGGGATGGGGATGGGACGTCGGAGTGTCGGACGCGGGATATTTTTATTTGGAGAGTCTTCGGTCGGGCGAGTCGACTGTCCGAGCCGTCGCGCATGCATGCATGCACGCAGTGCTCCTGCGAAAAACGGCGTTGCACGGCACGCGACAGCTGCCTTCTGCCTTGCGCGCAGCCGGACGACGGAGTAGCCCCTTCGTGCTCACGTGCTCGCACGAAGGGGCGTCCAGCCGAGCGAGCCAGCGGCAGCCGCAGGCGTGCTTGCTTCCGTCCGCCACCGCGACATCTTCGCGCACTCCTACACAGTCAGCTGTAGAGCGTCGTACACGGTCCTAACCTCCGAGTGTGTCGTGAATTTGGCAGCAGGCTGGACGGCAAGAAATTAAAGCGAGGCACGACGCGCACGCGCATCGCGGGTCGTCTGCGCTTGACCCGTCAGGACGGGCGCGGCCTCGTGGCGGCATTGTGGCGCACGCGAGCGCGTGCCGTCGGTTGGCGCGTTTCCGCCATCTGCTGACGCAGCGCACCGCCGACGCGTGCTCTCCCGTCGGAAGTCGAACGGAGCGCGCGCACGCGCGGCACCCCCGACAATTTCAACAGCGGCCGCGGTCGATAGAGGGGAGGGGCGCGGTGGCCGTTCCGGGGTAAGACCGCGATCTCTGCGCCGTGCGGGGAGAAGCGAGGACGAGAAGGGTGTATGCTCCGGGCGGCGCGGGTAGAGCGAAGGTTGCACCGTCCTACGGCCGCGAACGCGATCGCTGTTTCTGTTTTGAGGCGGCTTGGCGTGCTGAATCTGGCGCGTGCGCGGAGAGGTTGCACTTGGAAGAGCGGATGGCCGCTTAGTTGTTGGACGTGCTGGGCAGTGCACGAGCCGCGGCGGGGAGCGGCGGGGTTCCCCTGAGCGTGCGAAGGGTGGTGATGACGGCGGGCCGGTGTCGGTGCGGGGAAGTTACCCCGCGCGTGGCGAGCGAGCGCGGTATGCTGGACGGCTGTAGCACCGTTCGCGTGCCCGTCCGGGTGCCCTTTCTGTTCGTCAGCGCGCCGATACTCGGCGCAGCGCAAACAGCAAGTCCCGCGGCGACTGCTCCGGACAACTATCCAGACTTGTTCAGCCTCGTCAGAAGCATCGGTCGTCCTTACAGTGCACAAAGGTGGTGTCATTGTGTGCTCGCTGAGGTCCTTCCATACCACCCACAGAGCGTACGGCGCTGCCCAAAGGCCGGCCTTCCCACCTATAAATTCCACCGCATTGAGCCACTGCGACAGCAGTCCGGTAGCGCCAAATAACCACGGTGAAGTCGCAGCATCCGCTGACCTGCGCTAGACCGCGCCGCGCGCCTCCGCACGCGCGCGGCTCTTGGCTTCCTTGCCTATCCGGGCACACGAATCTTATCGATGGAATCTTCGTGGTATGTCCCTGCTAGCCGCGCTCACAACTCCAGGGATGCGCAGCGCGACACGGCCTCTGACCGTAGTGGCGCGGCGAAGCGCTTCCTGTGAGAAGGAAAGGCGCGAATGGTTAGCGGGGACCGGTGGATGTTCGTTACGTCGCCTGCGAGGCACGTACTGCCCCACAGGTTCTTCACGCGCACCGCGCCTGTCAGCGAAAGGGGGCGCAGGTGACCAGATGGACGACAGGCGTGCAGGCGTCAAGATTAGGGGCTCGATTGGGAGCCAATTGCGGTGCCCGTTAAGAAATAACGTTACAAAGTGCTCAGATGCCGTTGGGCGTAAGAGTGTGAGGATGGTATTCACGGCGATGGGGCTGTCGCACAAAAAAAGAAATCCAGAAAGCCGCGTTCTAGAGACTCCAGCTGCCGTCAGGTAGGTACCGTGGGCTGAGCGCCGTCCATTGAACGGCCCCTATTTACGACGTAAAGCCACAACAGCTGTGCGCTAGCCGGACAGACCGCCAAGACTGCTAATGGAAAATCACGAGGTGTCTCCTCGGGGTAGATTCGAACGAGAAGATCTGTGGAGACCGATTACAACCATGCTAAAACGGGAAGACGCACCTCTTCGTATCCATCGAGATCTTAGCATCGATCATTCTCTAGCTGGCGCCGACGGACCCTGGCAGGCGGATGGCCTCCTCGACAAACACGTCTGCGCCGATGCTCCACATGCGCTCATCGGCCGCACTGCGCGCGGCTTCTCGGTCATATCCTCGAGCCGCAGTTCGACGACCTTGTACGGCCTCCCGCTGACGTTATGCCGTTGCGTTTGGAACAACCATCCGCGCGGCGCTGTCCGTTCACTTGCATCTCCATCGTGTTCCCGTGCTAAGCGTGCACTCCATACACGTAAAGTAGAAGCCGAGCACGAAGCCGAAGCCGAGCGACCTAGCATAAGCCTCCTTTATCGTCCAGATCTGGTAGAAAGTCGTAGAGCGTTGGGGCTTGATAGTCCGAGGGCAAGCAGCGTTGCCGTCTCGTTCGTCGTAAGCTGGCGGTTCGACATGTGCTCATCTTCGGGAGGAGGGTAGTGATGCACTATCTTCTCGACGCCGTCAAAGGTTTCGAATGAATCGTGTAGAGGTGGGGATAGACGCAGGGCGTCCACACCAGCGCTGTCGCGTGCGCCACGAGCAAACGCTATTGCGACGAGCTCGTTGCTGTGCGAGATGTTGCACGCGATGAAAGGGACGAAGTCTGGCGTCACCTCACTTCTGTTCAACCTCCGTCAGTCAAATAAGTGATGGACGGCGCACGAAGTACGGTTTGCTAGCGAAAGGTTTGGCGAAAGTGATCAAAGCGGACGGCACGTCGTCGCGCGCAAGCGGCGTCCGCGGGAGCACACGCCCAATGAAGCACCTTGCGTGCATAGACTGGATAAAAGAGCGGAGGTGGTGCTGATATATCCGCACTGTACCTGTCGGCGCAGCGGTAGAAGGGACGGCGGCGTACACGGGTGGGCTCGTCGATGAGTTGCAGAATCTGTTCATACAACTACCGCAGTAGCCGCTTGGTTAGGGACATCCCCCAAGCAATGAGCCTGTGAAAGTGGCGCGCAGGATATGGAGCAAGCGATGAGCCAAAGGAGTAGCTTGTCGTCCGAGTGCATAGCCGTTCGGAGGAGAAGATTGGAGCGCGCCCTGACTAACGCGGGCCCGGGCGTGCGACGTTGTTTGCCTCTTGCCGTCATCTACCTACCATCTCGACTTCTCCCGTATCCTCACTCGCTCCAGGAGAAGGAACCCCACCCACAGGTTTGGGCTAGAACGACTATACATCTTTGTCTTCTAGATTGCCTCGTCGGTTTCTATGCTGGTTACTTGCAGTCCCATCGAACTCCCCGCTGTAGGCGCTTACGAAAGCCCGGGGTGGAGTTTTTCGTGGCCCTCCCGTACCTATGTCCTGCTACCGGTTGCCGGATATTTAGGGCGCCTTTTACAGGGCGCATGTTAACCTCCGAGGAGGGGCAGCACGTCCGGGTCGGGCTGCCATAGCATGAAGATCATCAAGGAGTTAGCGGTCGTTAACCCCGATTACCCCGTCCTTAATGCTGCGTACGACCGGCATATGACCCGGTATTCTTACTTACTTACATGTCAGGTGATTCCGTTCCCGGTAGGGGATGCAGTATTTCAGGCCTCCATGTCGCGCACCTGAGCACTCTTCGCGCCCCAATATACCATTTGCGTCAGCCGCGGCCCGCTTCACAACGCAGCATCCCCACGGGGCGCAGACAGTGCGGAGGTACTACGTTTCCCTTCCACGCCTGAATGCGCCGTGCAGATCTCCTCAAATCAGCTCAGTAAAGGTCGCCTTAGCACAGACCGTTGCATATACAGGCGACTCGCCTTTACGCAAGCAGTCTATGCGCACCCGACGTGTACGCACGCGTCATCGTCGGCTTCTCGGATGAATCCGGGTGGCTTCGTGCTATTCCGGGGGGCTGGACTGTATTTCCTTCAAAACACTGCTCGGTTAGTGTTTATTGCCGCCATCCTCGAGTTTAAACTTTGTCTTCCGTCGCTACTACGTTGACGTGCGAAGAAGTTGAAGAAAGTGGGCGGATAGACGATCAGTTTGACGTGACAGCGAATGATTGTCGATCGCTGAAGTTGCGAAGGGAGACCATTCACTTGACCGATGAGTATGCTGTATCCGAGGTCGAGGTCTGTCCCAGCGACGAGGCACGCAAGCTTCTACTTGAAGTGGGAACTGCATGGACAGAGACGCGTTCGCCTTTCACGATTGACTTCCGCCACGGAAGACGAAGAACGGCTCTTATGCAGTCAGCTATCTTACGAAGCTTTATGGTCCCATCAATCCGCTTTGCAGCGTTCACCTTATGGCTCATTTTAACATTAGAAATCATCCATCAAATACCTGGGACAATAGCAGTAAAATCGTGGTTCGTACATCTACTACCCGCGAGGATTTCTTTCATTGCGCTTCGGTCCCTCGCAGGAATGTTAGAGAAGAACTTCGGACACTTGCAGCAGGTCCAGTGGCTCTGGTGATTAGCCCTCACACTTTGGGCGCTTCATACCTGGAGACCTCGGAGATCCATCACCGGTCTCCGACCATGTCTCGCGCAAATGACTCAATCGAGCCCAACGACCCTGTGATGGACGGACACGCAAGCCCTCGAGGCGATGCATTAGACATCCCACTGTACTTCTGTTTTCGGCTCATAATCAGCGACACAACGTCATCTTGGAAATCCTCTTTTGTGGATGGCACCATTACTTCCAAGACGTACGAACTGCAGATAAGGGTGAGCGACTGAATTTATATAATTTCCCAGGTAAGTGATATTATACTATTCATGCGAAGTCCGTGGCCTCGGCCATCTATGACCGGTTGCAAAGGTCCCGGATCGATGAACTCCAATTAAGCCCTGCCAGAAGGTCTCGGATCGGCGGGGGCGATCACAGCGCCCTTCAGTCGTTAGATTGCGTGAAACCGTGCGCCGCCTTCCCCGCTCTGCGCTGAGCCCCGAGATAACAGACGACAAGCCCGCGGCGCTGGTTTCATACGACGCAGGACGAGTCCTGTAAACTTCTCTTCGCTCAAGTCTTGCGCCACCCGTCTAGTGATAAGCGGAGCTCGAACACGCCGAAATAAGATTTCTTGCCCTGCTGGCGACAAATCCCAACTATGTTGGCTTTGTTGGCTCTGTGATATTGTAGCTTTTTCCTCCTGGCTAACCACCAGTCCCTTCCCCAGAGCTTCCGGCGAGTTTAGAATGGCCAGCAGACAGTCTCTTTGAGACCCTTGCCTTGAAGACCCTGCAGGTCCAGGCGTATGCGCCTACTTGTGGCTGTGATCGAATCCACGTGGCGAGAAACTAAAGCCCGCTGGGTTGTTATTTGTTACTGGTTTCACCTTCACGCTCCCCAAAACCCTTCTACTAATGAAGAGACTCTTCTTGTTACGTCTGCAAGTGCTGCGTTCCGAGTTGGCTGACCCGCGAGTCCCAGCTCGAGGACATGGACTTTATTCGACTTAAATTGCGCCTCCGGCTCGGTCGATATGACATTTTGATCTTCCCAACGGGGACGGCGACCGCCCACTATTGACGCCGCTTTACAGTAAATATCGCCGCCTCGACACCGCATGCCGTCCCGCGGTATGATCCTGCCCGATGGCATAGCCGGTTCCGGCGCTCGAGCCGCATTGACTATATATCATCTCTCGTCCGTCATTTCACGGGTGGTTTGCCCGTCCACCCATGCTTCCGCCGTCTCTTCTTGCGCTGCTCGTCTGCGCCGCTGGCGCTAGCGCGCAAAATCCTACTGCCCCTGCCCAATGGAACGTGTATCGTCCTAAGAACCCCAACATCATCTGGGCATACCCTACGCATTCATATTCAACGACGGTCACCGCGGCGGCAGCATCATACACAGGTGCTGCCGCCTACGATCCCAAGACACTGATTGCGCCGGCACCACCGGTCCCACCAATTGCTACGTCAGTACCCGTACAGCTCACCAACGGTCGTACGAATGGGTTGTCGATGCCGCAGAAGGGTTCGTTCTTTGGATTTTCGATTGAGATGTCAGTTGCACAGCAAGTTGGTGAGTGCTTTTGCGTTTCTGTTTCGGAGTCGCAGATAGCTAATGTCTTTAGTCGGGAAGAACAGGTACATTTTCTCGCGATTTCGCTTTTGATGCGAGTTTGTTTACTCTTTCTGCTATCAGTACTCTCCTTCAAGTCCCCTTCCTGAACCTTATGTCCAATATCGTGGCGAGAGCTGGCTCGGTTAATGTGCGCGTCGGTGGGAATACGCAGGAAGCCGCCGTGCTTGTCCCTTCTCTCGTCAACAACACCATCATCGCTAAGGACACATCCATCCCGGGAACGCCCAGAATCCAGTACACAAGCGACCTGCTTTATATGATGGCCAACGTATCGCAACTCGTGAATGTCTGGTGGTATCTAGGTACGCCGCCCTGCCGCCATGATCGTGCTAACATTTTTGACGTTCGTCGTCAGGAATTCCATTCTACAATACAACTCCGTTCGACCTCTCGATTGCTCAAGAAGCGGAAGCAATTCTTGGTGACAGACTGTTGGCCCTGCAAGCGGGCAATGAGCCGGATCTATACGCGCTACACGGGCATCGCCCACTGGTGTGTTAGGCGCCTTGCGCCCACCGCATCATCTTCTAACCAGTTTTGTCTCAGGGTTATTCGCCAGCCTCATACCTAACCGACTTCGATAATCTAATCACGCAGGTGGCTTCGGACGCCAGTATACCTCGACAGCAAAACCTGTGGTTGGTTGCGAGCTCCGAGACTGGCCAGTCCAATTTGAGTCCTTGGAATTTAACCCAAGTGTGGGGGACGGGCATCGTGGACAAGTACATCGTTCAGGTGCATGCGCTGACGGTCCAACGGTGCGTCACCAGCGAATCCATTTCTTTCTCATGCTCAAAGCTTGTAGCTACTTCAACCACAACTGTGGCGCTGTCCTCGGCCAGGGGGTAGTCGTCGACCCACAAACCGTCATCGGCACGTTCCTCTCGCACAATAACGTCCTGTCCTTCGTGAACCAGTACAACACGACCGTCCCCGTTGCGCTCCAGGCTGGGAAACCGCTGCTCATGTACGAGACGAACAGCGTGTCCTGCTCAGGCTTTGTCGGTATCTCCGATTCATTCGTTGCCGCGCTCTGGGGCCTTGACTGGGCGCTCTCGCTCGCAGCAAGCAATTTCTCCGGAGCCAACTTCCATATTGGTCTGTCTGTCCCCGAATTTGATAGATAACGTCACCGATGGCATTTACCCCTTCAGGTGGCCAGAACGCGTACTACAATCCGTTTACGCCGCCTCCTACTAACCAGACGACGTTCAGGCAGTGGTCGGTTGGCCCTATCTACTATTCTGCGCTCGTCGTGGCCGAGGCGCTTGGGTCGAGTAACCAGAGCCAGGTCGTCGATCTCCAGCTCAACAACGCGGCGGATCAAACGCCAGGCTTCGCGATTTACGAGAAAGGCGCGCCGACGAAGCTTGTCTTGATCAACTACATCAACGATCCGACGGGCGCACAAGCTTATACGGCACAGATCTCCATCGGCGGAGGCACGACCGGGCAGCCCGCTGCGAACCCGTCGTCTGTGCGCGTGAAGCGGCTCTCGGCCGCGAGCGTGACGCAGAAGGGCAATTTAACGTGGGCCGGACAGGTATGTGGTGAAGCATTGTGTGCGGTACGGCGGCATGGCTGATACGGAGTGCAGACGTTCGGGAACAGCTTCGAGTCCGATGGACGTCCGATGGGCAACGAAACCGTCGAACAGATCCCGTGCGACGCATCTACGAACACCTGTTCTGTGAAGGTCAACGCACCAGAGGCCGTGCTCGTCTTCCTCACCGACACGGCGTTCCAATCGGTAGAATCTCATTCCGCAGTGACGTTTGCAACGTCCACGCAGACGGTCATTGTCGTGCCTACGAGCGTCCTCGCGACGAGTAACGGTCATTCGGGTTTCGGCTTCAACGGGCGTGGCGACGTGACAAGTCCAGGCAGTGCAAAACACCTTCTCGCTACTAGTGCCAGCTCGCGCGCTGCGCCCGCGCTGAGCATCTTAGCCGGCGTCGCTGCCGGCGCTGCGCTGCTTCTTGGACGCAGGCATCAAGGATGGTGATGGAGTGCTAGATGGGCGCACGCCTGCACGGTGCGCCTGGCGACGATCTGAGACGTATTTGCATGACATCCGATGCGCTATCGACCTCTTGCTCTGGACACATCGCTCGTATCTCCGGACAAACTGATTATATGCTATTTACCAACACAGCTATCGCTCTTTGCATCTCGGACGGCGCTGTTGTAATTGCTATACCACTTTGCCACTCGTTTTCTACGCTACAGCATCTATGTTTATTGGTGGGCGATTCGGATGTAGTCTGTATCACATTACCAAACGGGCTTCTATCAATTGCATTTCGGGATGAATATCTCAATGACATGTCTAAAGTACGACTTATTCGCTCGCACGCGAGGAGATGCATCAACGGAGTAACAGATTGCCATCCATGTCGCCTCCGATAACGAGAATGTACGTCTCTCAAGCTTGCAGTGCGCGTGCGTGCCATGACACCCCTGCGGTGCGATACTCGATAGCCCGAAAGGGCACAGAGGGCCCGCTGGGGCTACTTTTTTGGCCAGTCACGGGTCACAGACTCTTGATAAGTGCCCTTTGGTCACCAGTCACAGAGCCTTTAGCACACTAAAGGATGCATTTTAAGCGCCAGAACTTACCATTTAAGAGAGTCCACGTGGTTCTTTCTGAAGTTTCATTTTGAGGTTGTTTTATGTAGGAGTCTGGGTCACGGGTCACACCCGCTAGATTTCAGGCCGAAAGAGTACGGTAGTCTTTACCAGCTGTCGCCGGCGCCGGCGGCGCGCCATAACAACAAGATGATACAAGTTCGCACTGAAGGAGTATGATTTAAATTGAGCCTTCTGCAGGCGTGCTCAATCGTCCTTCTGACAGCAGCTAGGCACGGACCGCCCATACGTAAGGACGCAGGTCCGGTCAGGACGGAGCGGGGGGCGGGCAAGGGCCATCCTGACTTCACCATGAGCGCTGTGATCGAGCCCTACATGCACTGCATCACCACCTTCGGTGCCAGCACCTGCGATTCGTGCGGCCAGCGTAGAGTTCTCGGGAGGTCAGTCGACAAGAATGTTCAGCAAGTCTAATCTATGGTACGAGATAGCGCAAAAGCGCATGGAGTATGTCTCGAGCGGTCGCCGCTAGCCGTCGCGGGGAAACTGCCTGTACGTCGCTCTCACAAGGAAACGCCTCGGACACCTTCTGCCCGCTATCATCTCCGGGGATGATCATGACAGCATTTGGGGAGTCCTGGCCACTATGAAATTGGAAGGTCTTGTCTCTACGGTCTACCACAAAGCTTGAGAAAGATAAGCGGTGCTTGCGCCAAAGCTATCGGCCTATGACTCACAAGCCTCCAGGATGTTTAAAAATAGGTTCACCCGCTCGTATCAGATGCAATACACCATTCTATCCAGAGTAGCTAGATCGGGACATGACCGGGGCCCAAGGCGCCTCCGAGCGTATGGACGGCTGTCCTCGGTGCTAATAGCAGCTGGAGATTGAGCGCGTTCGAACATAGAGCGCAACACCTGGACTTACTAGCATGTACGGATCGATAACAAGCACGAGCACGCAGGGGGACGGATGAAGTAATAGTAGTGTCGGGAATGAGGGACAGATAGTACCGTCCCATAAACTGGACCCGGCGCATGTACTTGCTGCTGTACAGACGGGACGCAAGGCGCAGGCAGGCGCACGTCTACGTCAATGAACAAGGCGTAGTTTAGTCTAACTCGTTAAATGCTTGACTTGGCATCAGTGCAAGACATGCACCTTGTCTGTGCCAGGCATACGCCTTGACGACACACGGATTGCGGTACGCCTACAGCATAGATGCGGATACATTGGCAGAAGCCGGAAGAGAGTACCGAGTGAGGACTTCCTATAAGGATGGCGCAGAGTGGTTCTCAGAGAAGGTAGTTCAAATGCTGGGCCAACTAGCAGGGTCCCGGAGTGTTCAATACTTAATGGAAGCCCGGAACTGTCGCAGCGCGCAGTCTGGGGCGAGCTGGGGGCGCAGTAATCCATTGACATTCGTCTGTAGACGCTCTTCCATTGTAGACCGTCTGCGCATGGACCTGCTGGTGAATCCGTGTACTACCTCGTGGAGAGGTGGACAGGGTGCCGTGGACTTGAAACAGCGGCCTGATGGTGGACACCAGTTGGACACCCTTATCCAAGTGCTAAACTTAAGGATGCTGATAAAGAAAAAAAGAAGCCGTTAAGCTTCTGGTCCCAAGCAGGATCCCCATCGTCGGAAGATTCAAATACAAGAGCAAGAAAGCCGGCGAATATTCCCTGTTTCATGAAGGCTTGCTTTCGTATCACACGAGCCCGGCAGGACCTGGAGCTAATCCGCATGTCCCAGTTGTTAAAGGATTGGCGTACTCGTACGACAGCACCAGACAGTGTGAAGATGAATGTAAACTTGACAGTGCAAAGCGAGCCAGACCATTGTCGTCTGCACGTTTCCGCATGTGCGGTACGCGAACTCGGCAGAGCCTGAGCCGATCCGCGAGTCCAGTTTATCAAGACATAGACGTATTCCTCGAGCAGCACCGCGCAGTGCATATAGACGAGAGTGTGCTGAAAAGTACGAAGCAAGCCCTGTGGCTGTCGTCGCCATCATCATCACTGTCGCGGCCGCACTCCACCTCGCGCCGACCACGCGACCACGCACGTGACGTAAAAACGTCACCAGCCCCGCGTCGCCCGTCCGCGCGCCCACGAACACCTGCTTGCACCCCCGACCACGACCACGCCCTCGACCCCGTGCAGCAGCCGGACCCGCACACGCTATGGCAGATGTCGCGCCCGCGAACCCCGAGCCCGCGGCGGCGGAGCACGCGATCGACGACAACGAGGAGGAGGAGTCGAAGGTGTGTGCATAGCTAGCCCATTGCCCTTTCCCTGCGCGCCTGCGCACCTAGTATCCACTCACCTCCCCTCTCCCCTCTCCCACCCGCACCGTTGTCTCTTTACTTCTCCTACACTGCCCCCGACGCTAACGCGTGATGCAGGAGATTATGATGATGAAGCAGCGCGTGGAGGAGATGGAGCGCGAGGCAAAGATGCTGCGCGAGATGCAGGCGGCAGCAGAGGCGGCGCAGCGGGCGGCGAGCGAGGAAGCGTCGCCGATGGATACGGAGGACGACAAGGTGCTTGCAGACCAGCGGAGCGTGTATGTCGGCAACGTGCGTCGCCTTCGCCTTCGCTTTTTTTGCTTTCATGTTAAGTGTGCCACAGGTCGAGTACGCGGCGACGCCGGAGGACATCCAGGCGCACTTCCAAGCGTGCGGAACTATCAACCGCGTTACTATCCTCTGCGACAAGTTTACCGGTCATCCGAAGGGGTGCGTCCGCCCCGTCTCGCCTCGTCCGTGAGTGGTGCTCACGCTCCTCACAGCTTCGCGTACGTCGAGTTTGCGGAGCCAGAACACGTCGACGCCGCGCTCGCGCTCGACAACTCCATGTTCCAGGGCCGATTGATCAAGGTGTGTCGCCGTCACCGCCAGGATGTGTATGTGGGCCCCGCTCACGCGCCACTGCACGCAGGTCACACCAAAACGAACGAATATCCCGGGTTTCAACCGCGGGCGGGGACGTGGTGGATACCGGGGCGGCTACCGGGGTGGCTACCGGGGCGGAGGAGGCTACAACCCGTACGGCCGGGGATACCGCGGTCGGTGAGTCGTACCTGCTTCTCCCCAACACACGCTTTTCTCACCGCTTTCACGCAGCGGCCGTGGTCGCGGCTACTAAGCTGGAGCACCGACGTGGTTTCGGACCGCTAGCCCTGCCATAACCGTGTACTCTTTTTGCTCTCCCGGCCCACGCTGCACGTCGTAATGCTGCGTTTGCTCTGACTGTCTTGTCGCGTCACCACCCCGGCTCCACCCTACTTATATATCGCATCCGTGTATATTCTACGTCTCTCTTAACGCCTTATTTTCTCGGCCAGGCAACGATGTGAATAATGTGTGGTAACGGAGGTGTGCGGGATACAGCGGCGGATGCGTGCGAGTCTACTAGGCGGAAAGGCTCGGGGGAAACTGTCGTCGCGTGCTCAAAGATACGGCGAGAAAAAGTAAGGGGGACGCGCGCACCGTTCAGTTCAATTTTATGCCGCCAGCGAAGGCAGCCATACGCTCGGGGTTGTGGCGGAGGAAGTTGAGCTTGGCGCGGTGAATGCGTTGTATTATGTCGGGGTGCTTGTGTGACGCTCTGCGAAGGACCTTGATGGCCTTAACGTGAGGCGAGTTGACGAAGAACTGCATCTCTACGCCCGTGCGCGCGATAACGTTGCGGAGCGTGAAGGACGTGTCAGGCCCGCGCCGACGGACGGAGAGCAGGATGCCGGAGAAGGTGTGCGGCGCGTGCGTGAGCTCGACTGTGAGGACGGAGCCGGGCAGCAGGCGCTGCGGTGAGCGGCGCGAGAAAAGTGTTGCGAGTAGCTGTTGCTTCTCTGACGAAGGTATTGTTTGTTGAAGGTAGGCCAGGAGGCCCTTGCCCTTCTTCAGGCTCGCTGGCGTGTCTCCGGGCGGGGTGGGCGGGATGATGGCCAGCTTGGAGTACGGGTACACCGCTGTGGTCGATGCGGCGCGCGCAAGCGGCCGGGCAGGCGCAAGGCCTGCGGCAGCGGCCGTAGCTACACGCAAGAACATGACGAAGACGGAGGAGACGGGGATGCGGAGGTCGTGACGGACGACGCGGACGGGCAAGACGACTCGGACAGCCCGGCGTCTGCCGAGCCAAGACGCGGGCCGTACCAGCCGAGTGCTTTGCCGGCTGCGGTCTCCTTGGATTCAGTCCCGTCCTCGTCTCCACCGTCCTCAACCCTCCCGCCGCGACACCTCCGCCCCGCCGTCCGCCATGCCCAAGGCGCGCTCACTCCGCTCCATGGCCATCACCACTAACGCCCCGCCCAAGGCCGGCGCTGGCGCTGGCCCCCCGTCCCCCACCTTCTCCGACGCGACCAACGCGTCCGCAATCAACTTCGGCGACCGCACCCCCGCTAAGGTCATCACCCGTGCCGACCTCAAGGCTAGCATGGCCGCATATGAGAATGTTCGTACGCTCTGTCTGTGCGTCCATTGGACACGCGCTCACTCGATGAGCTTCAGCTTTTAGGCACCTGCACGGCATACGAGGCCGCTCTGCATAATATGTCGCGCGCAACCGCCGCCTTCGCCGATGCTATGCAGATATGCGCTACGTGCGTGCTCGCTCTGCTTATAAAGCTACATACTGACGTTCTGAAGGCTGAAGGGCCCGACCTATGAGCAGGCGACGCGGTTACAAGCTGCATCGGGCCTACACCATCTCATGGCTAACCACTGGGTCATCCTCGTGCGTCTTCCCGCATAGCCTGCCCTGCACCTACAGTCTTCCTGCTCACGCTTATTGAAGGCCGGCACGCTTGAATCAAACTTCGAACGACCCCTGAAGCAGCATCTCGACGTCTATCACACTATCGTACACGTGCGTGCCCCTCCGTTCCGTACCTGCTCGCGCGGCACGTCCTGACAGAGATCTTCCGACGCAGGAACGCTCCGCGGCATATGAACGCATGCTGCGCGAGAAGAGCAACATCATCCATGACCTTGAGAAGCGCAACTTTAACATTAAGCGCGGCGAGCGCAGTACGTCACCCCCTGTCCCTTCTTACGCACACCCATTTACGTTCATGCGCGCGGGCAGATATGCAGATGTTCCGAGAGGCGCTCGCGACGCTGCAACGGCAGGTCGAAATGCTTGACGAGCTCAAGGTGCAGCACTACGAGGAGATCAACGAGCACGAAGAGGAGGTCTGGGACGTCGTACAGGGCAAGGTTCGTCTGTGCTGCTCGCTATTCCCGCCCGGCTCGGTGCTTATCGCAGCAGGTCTGCCTCCTTGTCCGCTCGACGATGGACGTCTTCGACCGCTTCACCGCAAAAGCGTGTGTCTTTCCCCCCTTTCCCTCACTCTGTACATCTCCGCCGAGCTGATGCACTGCAGCTCGGACCCGATCCTCGAGCCAATGCTACAGTCCGTCCCAGACCCATTCGACGCCTACGGCGCCCCTCCCTCCGAAGACCAAATCTTCTCTATCCTCCCTCCGCTCTCGATCCTCGCGCCCTCCACCCCCGCCGCCGTCGCATCCGCACCGCCGTCCGCCAGCGCGTCCTATGCGTCCCTCACCGACACGCTCACTATTACCGGCGCGTGGACCGCCAGTCAGGCAGGCGTCCAATACGCAGGAGCGAACCATAGCTCAGAGTGGGCGGACGCGACTAGTCCGCCCGCATCGCCGCCGCCCCGCTCGCCATCGCCGTCCCGCCGCGCCGTACCGCAACCTCGCGCCGCGTCACCCCGCGCGGAGTCGAAGCTGCGCAGTGTACTCTCTGTCATTGACGAGGCGCGGCAGAAGACGGCTCCCTCGAGGGAGGGCAGCGATAGCCAGGGCGCGCGTGAGGGAGACAGCGAAGAGGACGCTGACGGCGGATGGGCCGTGTTCCCGTTCGCGCCTACCGCGGATGTGGAGCGCACTCCACGGAGCTCTGCGTTCTTTGCGGAGGGCGACGGTGGTGGCGGAGGTGGAGGTGAGGTGGGAGACGCGGACGGGCAGGAGAGGAGTAGGACGCCGGTACCGGTGCCGGTCGCGTCATGACGCACGCGCGCATGTGAAGGTGTGTTTGGACCTGATTCCATGCTGCACAGATGTTACCATACGTTTTACGCTCTCGACTTTCGTCTTCGCTTATAGTTCTGTTGTGTTTGGAAAGCACTACTATCTTCTCTTCTGTCAGTCCAGGTGTTTGGAGAGACGGGATGCTGCGGAGCGTGGTACTGGGTCGGGCGTCGGAGTGCCACTAGCGGTATAGGACAAATCGCTACGATACACGTACCGTCAAGGGTGGTCGCGACTCCGTATCAACTCTCCTTACCCCCTCACCGACAGTGTTATCCTTTCGGCTGCCCCGACAGACAAAGAAACCCTCTTCAGCTTCTGTACGGAAACTGTGGACCTAAGGAGATATTCCGTCGAGTTCCACGGATCAGCAAGCCATTCCCACTGCTCTAACGGCAAGATCTCCTGCGGACCGTGCCGAGCGCCGCGCGAGATCTCACTCCGACGCACGGTCTAACCTTACTGCTCTACTGATAAGCCGCCCGTGCCATGACGGAAAGCAGGACGGAAAGCTTTATACGATACTGGCGGCATGGCAAACGGATACGACTGGAATGTCTCCGCCCGCCGCCCAGGTGTGGTGCGCTCCGATGACTCGACTGTGGCGAGCCAGTGGCGAGCCTCACCGCTCTGATGCTGTCAAGCACCCACCCTTCAAGCGTCGACGCGACATGGCGTAGATTTGCGCCCACTAGCCTGACCTAGCACGGCGTCGCTCTGACTGTCTGCAGCGGAGGATTCCGGACTGAAGGACAAGGAGAAGCAGTGGCCGCTGCGTGCCAGTGCGCACAGCCTTCGTCTTAAATCCTGTACTATAAGCTGCTCCCTCCACTCTCATGCATATATACTTGCTCATTCTTCTAGTTTACCTTTTGAGCCATGACCTCGAGGTTGTGCTGCTTACAACCTCTGTGCGGCGCCTTCTGAAGGGGGAAGGCCCAGGGTAGAGTCAATAGGGGCGGGGTTCGATTCGCGGACGTGGATATCTGTAGCCTACTAGGTAAAGCTCCCAGGGGCCGCCCGCGTCATCGTTCGTAATTGTGATACGCCCTTGAACTAGTGGAAGTATCTGGTCTCCTAGTAGACAAGGACCTCTCCACTGTGACGCGACATGAGCACCTTTGCACATACCACGGCTACATCTTGAAGCTTGTTTCAGCGATTCCGGCCCCAATATCTTTTCTTTTCCAGAGTAATAAATAACTGCGCACACTACACGCTTTGCGATTCGCATCCAGAGCATCTGGGTACATTCGGATGCTCCGAGTCGTGGCTTTGATCCCGCCGAAAAGTGGTTCCTGGACACCTGGCCGCTTACAGTGCCTTAGACGCGATGTCGCACATTTTCTAATGGCTTGGGATTACGGACGTGTATATGCTTGCGCCCAGACTGAATAGAATAAAACTAGAGAGAGGGAGCAGAGTGATACGTGTAGTTTTGCCAGCGGAATGCATGCGGAATGTTGCGGGGATTGAAATTTGTGGTCCGAGCCGGCGATTCACGCCAACTCACGCTTAGTCCGACTCGGAGTTCGAATCCGCGAGCCTTTGGCTTTTTCCTCCTCGCTGGCTGCGATGACGCTACATGCTCGACACAATAACACAGACTTCCTCGTACGTACGCCCGGTCTTCGCACTAGCATGACGTCCTGGCTTTTTGGACGCGTAGTCCGCGTTCAGCCTGCGAGCCATCTGAGGCAACGGCTGGCCACTTGTGGCTGGCTCATAACTTGCCCCGGTTCAGGGCAACCTCCGGGATCATTGCATCTATTCTTTTTGTATTGCTCATCTGAACGTATCATGCATATCAGGACTCTTGTCAAAGTTGATTGCTTTGTCATGGCGCCGATGGCGGAACGCCGTGATAGATCTGGACACTGACAGAAATCCTTCTGTGTCCTGTTGCGGGAATCCACAAGTACGATCCAGTCAAATACCAGGAGGGCATTATGTTTCCTCTCCGAGCACCCTCGGATGCGCCTGTCAGAATTCAGTAACTGACCAAGTGTATCTCACCCTCAGAGTTTGTATACCAGACGGTTGGTCGGTGCCCTACCTGCACCTCACAACGCCTCACACCATGTCAGCCCATCTCCCAAGAGGTATCCCATGCGCATCATCATTCTGTGTTTCTTCCATTTTCTCAATTCTGCTATTTCAACAGCTCCAACTCGGATGCACACAACCCTGCCGGCCGCAGACCCAACCGAGCCTGCTGCGACTACAGAACGAGATGGCCTTTGGGAACGTTATGTAGATGAACGAGCATTTTTGGACAAAGACCTCGCAGATTCCTGGAATGCCAAAACAAATGGCATCACCATATTTGTGCGTCCTTATCTCCGGTATTGCCCTACCCCCAGTGACATCCACACTCAGGCCAGTCTGTTCTCCGCCATCTTGGCAACTTTCGTCGTCGATAGCTACAAGAACCTCCAACCAAACTCTAGCGACACGACCGTATCTGCCCTCACCCACATCTCCCAGCAGTTAGCGGCAGGCGCGGATCCTTCTTCAAACCCTGGCGCATTCTCAAGTCCAGATCCTACCTTTCGAGCCCCTACGAGCGCTGTGGTTGTCAACGCTCTTTGGTTTATTAGCCTTGTTCTTGCAATTTCAACCGCGATCGGCGCGGTCGTTCTGCAACAATGTACGCAGAAATACCTCACCAAGCAGTCACAGCTCCTTCGTCAAAATAACGAAAACCCGCGCATTCAAGCCCGTGTTCATGCCTACTTCCTCCGTGGTGCAGAGCAATCGTTCCTTGTCGATGCTCTCGACAATCTAGCGGCAATGCTACATCTAGCATACTTTCTCTTCCTTGGCGGTCTAGTGGCATTCCTCTTTGGTGTCAACAAAATCGTTTTCGGCGTTGTCCTCGGTATCGCCACCGTCGTCTCTGTCGTATACGCGTCCATGTCCTTCCTTCCGACAGTTTACCCTGCTACACCTTACTCGACACCCCTCACACCAAGCCTCCAGCTGATCGTCGACTTCTTTTCCACGTCCATCATCCCCCGGGTCAAGACGCCCACGTCAGTAATTATCAAAGTGTTTGTCGTCGTTGTCATCGCCGCGCCCGCGGTGTTCCTTCATATCCTGCTGTACGCAGTTGCGTGTTTTCTCAGCCTCGCCATTCTTGCAGTCTTCGGCTTCCCGACGTATTTCTTGCTGGCTCTCTGCATCCTCATCGGGAGGAGTGCTATTGTCTCCCTTGCACCCCTTTCTTTTAGTGCTATACGCGCCGACGGTCTTTCTATACCCTATTCTACAGTAGCTGAGGTCTACCAAAAATCCTACCAGAGTATCAAAGCTGCGATGGATTCCATCCCGGAGAGATTCGATTTCCCATTCATTGAAGATTTACTCTTTGCGGTCCTGGATCGATGGTCGAACTTTTCAACGTCCAGAACATCATCATCGCTCGTGGATCCCATGGGCAGTTGCATGGATAGCATTGTTTATGAGAAGACAATGCAGATGGTACTCAGCTCGGACATGCAGGTCATCACCTACCTGAATGCACTCATCCAACATGTCGCCTCAAACCCCAGCGCACGTCCCTCTCAAGCTAGACGGATTTTCCCTACTTTGGTCTCTCCTCTACGTACCCTTTCTTCCCGGCTCTTTACCCCATATAAGCCCGAACCAGACGATATGACACAATACGAGCGGGAGCAACAGCGACGGAATTATTTGACATCAATCTTGCAGCTGCAGTCGTACGTCTATGCGTAGGCCGCGTGTCGCATGCCGGACGATGGAATCTGCTGGC